>JANIJG010004289.1:0-105515 GCA_024611175.1 Megaceryle torquata | reverse complement strand
TTTATTTTTGTTTTGTTTTGTCTCATCTCCCTCCTCAACCTCCTCCAGGTGGGTTATGTCTGCGGGCATGCGAGTCCGGGAGGCACCTAGAGCGGGTCCGGGTCCGGTTTGGGCGTCGTGTGCGCCAGGCTGCTGCGCCCGCTCTCCCCGTGAGCGCTGTGTCTGCTGCAGGGGTGGTGAGTCCGGCTGTCGCCCGGCCGGTGGAGCGGGGGCGACTCTGTGTGCGCCGCCTCATTGTTCTGAGTGCTTAGGAAGGGGGTGCTCTCGGCCACCAGCTCCTCGTCAGACTCGCTGTAAGAAGCGCTGCTCAAGGAGAAGGAGTCCCGGACGGCTCTGGCTCTGTGAGGGATGTGCCCATTCAGTTTGGATTTTTTCCACCGCCTGTTGCTGCTGGCTGTTTTCTTTGGCTGCTCTAGCGCTGTGACGTATTCCTGTGTCGTCTCGTACTCATCGTCCTCTGTGATGCGGAAGGGGCTGGAGGGCAGGCTCCCCATGCTGTCGTTTAGGTAAGTCTTCCTTTGGTAGTAGCTGTCGTACCTCTGCGTGTCCTGGAAGGGGAGTTGATACCGCCGCAGGAGGGGCTGCTGTTCCTCCACACGGAAGCTGATGGGGGCTGCCGGTGGCAGGGACACAGCGTGCGCCGAGTTTGGGGAGGTGATCTCGAAGGTGGGCACCTGCGCAGCCATCGAGTAGTGGAAGTCAACGGGTGACAGGCGTGCTGGTGTGGTCAGGGCTGACACATACCTGAAAAAACAACACCTCTGTTTGGACACCGAACAACCCCAAAAACCTCCAGCTGCATCTGTGCTCTGCTGAACACCTGGTGTAGGGACCCACGAGGCCTACGGCACACCTCGTCCTGGAGCTCAGCACCTCCTGGGGAACCAAGCAGAGGGACCTTGCACAGCTCTGCTGAGGGAGGATCAGCTGCTGGCTTCAGTGGGTGCTTGGGCACCCTGCACTGTGCATCCCAGCACTGACTCTCCCACTCTGCACCACTGCAATTTTTGCAGCACCTCCCAGCAGGCTGAGCTAAGACTTCCCCACCTCGTTTGCCCACCAACTGCTTTCTGTTCCCTCTGGAGCTGCCAAGCTTGTCCCCAAGGAAGGTCACTTGAAATGCCCTCCCCCTGCTCAGGACACAGATGGGGAAAGCCTGAGCATATTTACTTTTAACTTAGCAAAAATCTTGTGCGAAGAAGACATCCCACAGAAGCATCTACCACTTCCATCTACTCTAGTGACAACATCTGTGTGGCAACTTGGATCTGGTCAAGTCTCTCTCCCCTTCCTTTAGAATCACCTCTTTCTAAGGAGTAGATTTCATTTCCTCTTGATAGTGCTAATTGGTGTCTTCACTCATTTCAGGCTACCCAGGCTCCATGGCTTTTTACTTGTGTGCCTTGTAAAGTATGAGACATCTGTATGAGCTGGGTCAGCCTGCCTGAATGGACTGGGGACAGGAAGGAGAGAGCAGGAGATGCCATCTTTCTTCTCTGCCCCACGGACAAGTCCCACTGCTCTGAAGGATAACTGCCTGAAAGTGGCTACATGGCCACCCAGGGTCACCCACAGCTACCCATAAAGGGCTGGAGCAAGGTGGAGATGTGCTTCTACACCATGAGGAACCAGACCTGGGAAGAGGAGGACCGTTGCTTCCTCTCACTGGCCGATGGTGTCTCAGCTCCGCAGTTGTGGTCCCTGGAAGACTGTGTCACATGGAGCCCTGTCCCAAGGCTGTGCCCACATACAGCACCCTTGCTCACCAGGCCATTCAGAACTATGCTGAGAACACATTTTCCCCATATACCTGAGGGCCAGATCCTGCTTGAGCTGCCAGCCCACCAAGCTGGCCAGGGTGTGCTCTCAGACAGTTTTTCCTTCACCAGCTGCTGACTGCAGCCAGGAATTTTCTGCTCCTTTCATCCCAGTGCTCCAAAGCTATGTTGCCAGCAGGTGAGCGGGGTGCAGTGCTTGCTGCCACCCATACCACACTGGCGTCCTGGAGTAGTGTGTTCCTCTGGTAAGACTAGAGCTGGAGTCTCTCCAGTGCTACCAGGGGACTGCTGCTCTAGGGCTGGGCAGGGGTAAACATGTTTGTGTCCAGCACAGGGGCATGGCTCGCCTCTGCTGTGCTGAGGCAGCACTGAGCAGTGGACTCTGACCTCTCGCTGTGTGGTGAGTCCCGCAGAGAATCCACCGAGTCACGATACTGCGTCATGGGCCTCCGCGAGTCCTCGATGCAGAAGGCGGCCCCACGGCGAGCCCGTGCCTCCACACATGCAGGGCTGTTGCATTTACTGGTTCCCACCGAGGACAGCATTATCCCAGACTGGGAATCTGAAGTCAGACTCTCTGTCCGCTCCAAGCTCCAGGTGTGGCTTTCATGTCTGTGAACCAAACACCATATGGACAGTGAGCAAGGAAACCCCACCAAGGTCTTCTCCAAAGCACTGCGTGCAGGCACAGCTCACACTCTGCTCTGTGTCACCTTTCACTCACTAGGATACATTCAGCCAGGGATGCCCAACTTCTCAACTCTACCTTTGAATTCTACCAGAAAGAAGTTAAAAAAATAAACAAACTCAAAATTACTTAAGCAGCAGCAGAGAAAAACATACCAAAGGTAGACCTAGATGATCAGTTTCCACTGGTTTATAAAAGATTTTGGCAGCAAAAAACTTTCAAGGTGCTAGACAAAAACAATGATATGTTGGGTAGACCTTGCTGAGCACTTGGAGCTCCACCTGCCTTAGTCTCGGTGCAAAGAAGCACAAGCACTCACTGGGGATGAATGGGGCCATGAGCAAACTGGGGTCCCACATGTGCCATGGCCACCAGGCTGACCTGTCTCCATAGTGGAAAGATGTGATCCATTAGAGCAACAACGCTGAACTCCCAAACTGCACCAGACAGAGCTGTGCCGGCAGAGGGTGTGGGTGGGGGGTTGCAGAGGGGAACAGGCCTCATCAAGAGTTCCCAAGAAATCGTTAATTGTTGATGGCTCCAGGTGCATGCTGCAGTGACCACACTCATTTAGAACTTCAAACGGCGTCCTCATTAGAGGTGCGGATAGGGTGAAATGGAGCCTGATTATGCCAGTAGTTTGCCTCTGGCATGACTTCAAGAAACACCTGCTTGCTGCACTTGACTCAGGAAGACTCAGGTGGCAGGTAGCCAGGACCAGAGGCTACGCAAGGTAGGTGCCTCCTCACAGCTCTCCTGTGTTAATGTCGCCCTCCAGACACACCTTTGCATCTTCAGGAGTGCCCAGAGATGTCCCCAGAACACAGGACTTTGAAGCGAGCATGGAAGGCCAGCAAGTTGTGGCCTCTGTGCACCTGGCTCAAGCTTTCACACACCTAGACAGGGTTGGGCTGCAATGTAAGAATTAAAAAAAAACTCAAAACCACATTGCCCAGCTCACCAGAGGAAGGACTTCTGCAGATAAAAGCAGTAATTTCCAGCCCAGTAAGTCATTCTTGGCTCCCTCTCTACTTGATAGAGGTCTAGCCAGAGGAATCTGGGGAGGAATTCTCCTGAAAGCCTAAGCTCAATATCTGAAGTTGATCTGACACAATGTACACCAAGAGCACTTGCTCATTCCTGGTGAATGCTTGAAGCCTAATGAAACCTGCTAGAAGCCATCTTTGAGCTTTAGCTGAAAGGATTCATTGCTTCCCAGACAAATGGAGATAAACACATCGGACTAATTAAATAAATAAGCCAGGACATCTTCCACTTTATAAAGTCAACACAATGTGATCTATATGTCACTGACAGGAGGTAGGTATGCAACCCCTGCACCTCACAGACACTTTTCAAAGGCAGGTGCTCTCCTAGGGAAACACTGTCATGTACTGGAAGAAGCACCTATGTCAGAGGAAGAACCTGAACATCCAAACCCAAAACAGCACCGGACTTTCACTAGAGCATCTGAAGGACTTTTCTGGACATCATAAAACCAGGGAAGCTCCATCTGCAATTTAAATGCTCTCAAAAGATGTGAGAACATCACTTTCCAAGCTGTGCTGCTCTTCCCCATGAGCGCTATTTTGAAATGGAAAAAAAAAAAAAAAAAAGGCCTTATCCAGAGTAGGAAGAATTATTGGTACTTTCCTTCTAGCCTGAGTTTCCCTGAGAGCTCTGGAAAGTTTTCCAATGAAAGATGTGTCACCACCTCCAAGGCTGAGATTCTAATGCAACTTTCTGGACTGCAATGAATTGCACAGGAGTGCTTCTTCTGGTGAAAAACTCTGGCTCCAACGTCAGGCCTAACATGAGGAACTGGCCAAAACATTTTGTGAAATTTTCTGTACTTTGACTTCTAGAAGGCAAACACATTCTAAATATATCAAGCATGAAACGAATAACCTGAGTGTGCTTAATGAATTGCTGCAGGCATCCAGTCCTCCTGTTTGTGTCTGTGCAAAGCGTGAAAGCACAACTTCACCTCTGCCCAGAGACCTGCAGTGCCAACATGGCCTGTGTGCCAGTCTAGTGCCAAACATCAAGTACAAACAGTAAGGGTGTGATAGGAAAACCTTTTACTGGCTTTGAATCTCACAGCACCCTAAGGCAAACAGCAGGAGAAAGCTCAGGGGAACATGGTATATACATCACCTCTGGCTGGACGTTGGAGTGGCTGTGGAGCAGTGATGAGATGGGGAGCAGGAGTGACTTCCTGAAAAGGTCGTCTCTGTTTCCCTTCGGATCACGTGCTCGGTGGCAGAAACATTCTTAGAAATATACTGCAAAATATGAAGAATCGCACACATCAGCCACCATCTTGTCAGTGCTGCCATGGACAAATTCAACTGGCTCGATTATTTCTGGTGCAATCAGATGAGGACTGAGTGAACCCATCAGCTCCACACATCAAGGAAAAAGATAAGGAGACTGGAAGCTCTTTGCCCTGCACTTGGAACACTGGAAAGAGGACGTAGCACGGGGACTGCAGGAAGGTGTGAAGAGTCAAGGGGTTCCCCAGACCACAGTGGTACCACAGGTAGCTACTGAGCAGAAAAACATCTCTGCTCACAGGAGGCTATACACCTGACAGAGTACCAGCAGAAAGACAACTACGTGAAATCTGTCAGAAATACAAGACTTCAGAAACACCAAGTGTAATCCAAATATTTATGCTGAGATATTCCTTCAGCTAGCATGAAGCACTGCCTTTTACAGGGACACTAAGCTCTCTGGGCGGGGCGGTACTTTGGGGCCAGAGGGCTGTGGTTCTTAGAAATTTACTTTCCCTCTTCCTTCATGGCTGGGATTCAACCTAGCGAAATTTTACCATCCAAAGGATGACCCAGCAGAGCTCGTAACTGATCCATTGTACTCATTTCCATCAGTACTTCTTGTTCGTCTCTGCCTCCTGCCTCCCTTCTTCTGACCCCTTCCAATGCCTTGGTCCAGCAAGGCATGTAAGCACACTGACAGTCCTATTGATTTGGTGGAGTTTGATGGGAATCTCATGTGACTAAAATCATAAAAGTGGCTGAACTGCCCTTCTGGATCTGGTCCTAAATTCTTAGATCATTCTCACTGGTGTGACACTGGCACCCCACTAGGACATCCCACCTTGCTCAGGATGCAGCTCTTGGTAAGGGCAGATGGCCTAATGTGGTGCTGACCAGAGATCATTATGACATGCTTCAGCAAGACATGGTCACCACAGTGACTCCAGCCACTGCAGCACTGATCACATTCGTCATGCTGCAAAGTGAGGCTTGACAGGGTAGCTTGATAAACAGGAAACATAGGGAACATCTCTCTTAGAGGAAAACGGGATCATACTTGATTCATCAAAACAAGCCTGTCCTAAGTGCCCTAATCTCATCCTGTTCTTCAAAGTAAAATCACATTCCCCTTCAGATGTTGATTTTGGAAATGTTTTTATGTAGAATCTCATCTTTTTGTTCATGTTTTTTAGTGTTTTGCTCCTCGGGCACATGCATGCAGGTGTGTAAGCATATACAGCCATGTCAAACCCCTGGCAGAAAACGGGCACTCAGTAACATGCAGGGAGATGGAGACAAAAAGTCTTACATCAGCCATTTGGATTTCCTCAGGATCCAAACGTGGATGGCTTGGCCCATTTGCAAGGCTCCTGTTCTGATGGGCAGGGCACATGTTCTGCCGTAGATGATTATGCATTTGTTTTCTTTGTTTCCTTTAAAACAGAAGGGAAAAATCTATTAGGAAGATTTATCTCATGGGGCTGTCTCCCCACAGAGACATCTGGGCAATGCAGACAATAGAGAAGGCAAGTCTTAGACACACTTGATTTTTCAATGGTGTTTGTGGAAAGCTGCAAACAGGAAGAAACAAGGCATTCAACATTTGTCACTTTCTGCTGCTTTTTTTTTTTTTTCAAAAAAAAAAAAAAAAAAAAAAAAAGTGAACATTTCTCATTATGGGCAATTTGGGAAGCTTGATCCAGGGTCCTCTTTTGCAAGACGAGACCCAGCACAATGCAGCAGAGCCAGAGGCATCATGGCACTGGGAGAGGAGAAGAAAAGCAGGAAGAAGGAAAAGGGAATGCAGGTCCTGTCTTGGCCTTGGTGGCAAGGCACTTGACCTGTCCTGCACTAAGCACAAAGTGGCAAAGCCTACCCATGCCCCTGGCAAGGCATTGATCCACAAGACCACCCATGTCCCAGGGGCACCCTGAGCTGAAGTTAGGTGCAGGCTAAGTAGGGGAAAAGGTGCTGTCCAGACAGGGAAGCTTGGCCATAAAAGAGATCCCCAAACCTCTTGCTTTATCAAAATTGTTCTGAAAGTCCCTGAAATGTACAAAGTGAGTCCACAGCTCCTGCACAACAGCCTGGTGTCCAATTGCTGCCAGGAGATGAGCTGCTGGCTTGGAGGACAGCTTTTCCCAGTAATAGCATCACCTGGCTGGGCAAAATGATGCTGATTCAAGGGATAAGCAAATGGTCCCAGGAAAACATCCTGCTCAGGCACAGCCTGGTAGATGACTTCACTGGTTTCCTTCATGAGAACTTCCTGGGAATACCACGGCACAGTATCTCCTTAAAATAACATTTGGACAAAGAGCATGAAAGCACGAAACATGGACACTACCACTCAGTAGCCTCTGGCCAGTTATTGTCTGTTAACCATCCATACTCACTTGGTTTTACAGTACGCTACCACACAGACGATGCCCACCACAAGCAAGGCAACACAGATTCCCGTGATGGTTAAAACTCTCTTCTGATAGAGCTCTTCCGCTTCTGCAAATGGAGAGAAAGAAACCAGTTACCAATGGGGTCTAGCACCAGGGATGCATCTGGCTGCACAGGAACCAGCACTGCATGTGGGTAAGACGGAGAAGAGGGCTTGGTCAGACCTCCTACCAATCCACTGCCTGTCTCTAATAGCTGCCCCAAACCTGAGACCAGGTGGCCCAACCTTACTCACCCCTTATGAGACCTTCACTCCTTTTGTCTCTCTGCACCTTTGCCCTCTCTCACTCAGTAGCTCACCCCTTCTGTGCTCAAACACGCTTCTTGCTTCTTCTTCCCACAGCGTAACTCCGTGACTAATCTCAAAAAGCCCCATGACTCCCTTCCAGCAGCTCTCCCCTTCTTGGTAACTTAGCAGCCTACCAAGGAAGTCCCCGAGCATCCCGCACTCACCACATACACGCATGCCCTGTGATGCTCTCATCACAGGCTCTCTGCTCTGACGGACTCAGAATGCCTTTTCCTTGCAGCGGCTGCATGCCCTGGAGCTCAGTGGTGTGCTAGAAACCACTGAGCAACAGGCCCCAAAGCATGTAGGTGCTGAAAGGGACATCCTAAAACAGTCAAAAAGCAGAATGAGGATGGAAACGTGATAGTGCATTAGACAAAGAAAAGGGAGTGGAGTAATTAAAATACAGTAACCAATTACAGTTATGGATTTTTAATGAAACCCTAGGAAGTGATTTATTCCATTGCACCAGGTAACTCGCACACACAAAATGTGAGCAGCACGCTGCTGCTACTCTCAGATATCACTACTTGTCATGGACCAGCTTTCAAAACAGAAAAATCAGTCACTTGCACCAAAACCCAGACCATGCTGGAAGTGAGGTAATTCATTCACATTAATGCTCCAAGGAAGTGTGAGGATGTTGCTTACAGTGAACTGACCTACAACTAGGCAGCCATCACATGGCAAGGACACATCTACCTGTGTGGCTACACCAGAGCAGATGCTCTTCTCGGTCACATGCAGCCATCTCCACTGAGCCCAGCAGAGGAAATTTGTTTCTCCAGCTGGATGACCGAGTGAAGGATTCAGTTCACAGCTGTCACGAGCATTTCAGTTCAGCTCCTATGAAAGATATCCTCGTGCCTCCATACTATGTGTTAATGCTAAAGTTCTTGAGGTTTGTGTCTTCTTCAAATTAATTGAAATATATTTCTATCTAGATTAGGCAATAAAACTCATGCCATGGTTGCTGTGCTCAGCACGGTTCACCATGCCACACTAAATACCTTGAAGAGGCTGTATGATATCCCCAGTGCTACCAAAGAGTGAAATACAGAATGGGAAGAGAAACTAGACTTTAGCAAAAAAAGCAAGCGGGAAGCAATGAAACATTCCAGGTAACTCGGATTTAGACTATTTTCAGCTTGCCATTTTAGGAAGGAAAAAGCATTTCTTGGGGACAAAAAACATGCTAAGAAAAATGCTTATCTCTTTACAAATCTCAAAATGGGAATGGAGAAAGATTTGCTAAACAAGGCCTAAGAATGACAGCCCTGGCATGAAGATGCAAGACAGAATCAGCAGAGCCTGCCTCATGTCTGTGCTGCAAAGCTACAGTTTAAAGAAATACATTTCCACCCATTTTGTTTGCGCAATGGCTTTTGCCTTCATGAGGTGCTCAGGATGCCAGTGGAGTTGCAGTGTCCCATCATTCACTAGTGATGTGGGCAGCTGAGACTCTCCCAGGCTCTATCTCCATGCTGGTGTGGACCAGGAATGACAGATCATGGACCTCATTTGGGCTCAAAGTTACTGCTCCACAGCAGCTTCACCAGCTGGCTGCACCTCCTCAGAACCAGAGCCTTTACGGCCCAAGCTCTGCTCATCGAGAAGGGTTTGGGTGCTGGCTGACCTTAGACTCCCTGCACTTTACTACAAGGGACTAGGTGGAGCTGGCAAGGGGAAAGAACTCACTCTGGGGAGAACCATCTCCTTCAGCGATGTTTTCCCCCTTCCGTGGGTGCCCTATTCCAGGCATCAGCAGCCATGGCAGACAAGTTTTCTTGCTCTTGCACATCTCTGGGACCTGGATTCCAGTGTACAGCTCTTTCCTTCAGACAGGAGTTTCAGAGATTTTATCAGAAACAGGAAAAACAGCTAGGGTCATGTCCTGGTTATGGATGGCACCGGGCAAGAATTTTGTTAATACCCAGCAAAAACTACTTCTACCAAAAAAAACCCCAAACAAACCAAACCTAAAAACACTGGGCAGAAGGTCAGTTATCACCATGGACCCATCCATCAAGCCATTTTTTTCAAAGATTCCTTTTTTTTTTTTCCCCATGCATAAATCCTTCCCTATGAATCATGGAGGAGGAAGAAAGAACAAACTATGGTTTGGTTGGGCTTTTGCCTATTTACCTACATGACAAAATGTTTCACCAAAGGCTCAAATTACAGCCTCTGTTCTGGTGATCATATTAGTACGGGACCCTGACTCTAGAATGTCTGACTGTGCTGAACCTTCACCTGAATTGCACGGGGGATGTGTCAGTTTCATCAGAAATGCAGATTTAGCCTCTGTCTCAAGCTGATAGCTCTGCTGTGTGAAGCGGTGAAGCGTGAGGCTGTGCATCTCTGCTGCTAAACTAAAAATTAAATGACCTACTGTTCGTAATTTAGCTTAGCTCCTAACATCTCATTAAAGCTGATGCTCGATAACACAGTATCTTCATGTTGCACAACAGTGATGGGAAGAAAGTACAAGAATGCACGCTACAGTTTTGTATTTGAGAAGGTTAAGATCCTCGAGAAAGGCTTGTCCATTTGAGTCTCTATGCTCTACAAACACCACGTCTTCATCAGCAGCATCGTCACTCTACAGCAGCAAACTCTATGGACAAACCATGTGGTGCCACATAATGCCGACAGAATCACAGTCCAGCCATGGGTGTCACAGCAACGCATGAAAGTGAAAGACGAATGACAGAGAAGAGACGACTGCAGACTGGGAACAGGATGTGTGCGGTTCTGTGATGACATTGAGAATGGATGAGGAAAAGGACAAAAGGTCAACAAAAAAGGGATGTCAAAAATCCTCAATTTGAAAGTTTACTTAAGTGTATTTGCATTAGCAGCACCACTTTCTCTGAAACACCTGGACGCAAAATGCAGACATTTTCTGGCACTGGGAAGAACTTCTGGGGGATATGCACCAATCTTGGTGGCTCAGGCATGCAAAAACCAGAGGAGACAAGTTTCTCCTGTTTCATTTGTGCATGTCTCTCCACGTCAGCAACTCAAGAAAATAATTTAGGATTCAGAAGTGAAGGGTTAGTGTCCCCATACCTCTAGCAAATGGGAAAGAAGCATCTTCACACGAAGATCTGCTCTGGCTTACACTGCTGGGTTAATGTTTGGAAGTTAAGTCAGAAGGGTAAAGCTTTCTGCTCTCACATCACCAAGCCTCACTGTGGTTGGCCTACACCCTCAAGGGAAACGTAGCACCAAGGTTTTGATTACCTAGGTTCTTACACCAGAGATATTCAATATATTTCTAAAAACAGACTGAGGAGAATGGAAGAAAAATAGTATGATTATGAGCAACTTGGCAGGAGCAGGTAATTGCCCAAATGGGATATTTTTAAAAGTATTTAAGTTATTGCAGTGTTTTTTCCAAACTTCAGCTTGTGACCATGATGCTCAGCATTACACCCTTTGCTCTCATGGGACACTACTGACTTCCCTGGGCCCACTTGTTTTCTAGATTTACTCATCTCATGCCACCTTTAAACCATTTCCTCCTGGTCAAGAACTGAAATAAGCTGCTAAACTTTGGGAGGAGGAATGGCAAAGCTCATTCTGACTCTTCATAGCCTCCAGTGAAGGTTAGTCTGCCTAGGATGGCAATTTCTATAAAAGCCCTGATCTTCCTAAAACTTGCCTTCCTGTTCCTGGAATGCTTTCCTGTTCCCAGGAAACCTTTTGGATGGACACAAACTCCAGCTTTTCAGGTAAATACACAAAAGCATGTTGAATGAGGAGACGTATGGCAATTGGAACATCCCAGTCACGCCACTCACACCAGGCTGCTGCTTGAAACAAAGAAAAAAGTGCTGCTAAAAATACACGTGCATTTTTATAGGTTTACATTTAGATTTTGTGTTTTGCTTTGTTTTGTTCTGTGTTTTTGTTGTTGTTGTTGTTTTGTTGATTTTTTTTTTTCAATCCAAACATCTATCTTTGTTGCAGCGAAGAGAACAGAACAGCTGATTTTTTAATCATCCCATTAAAGCCATAAATATAATGCGGTCAGCTCTTAATGGCTTCTGATTAATAAATGAATGGTTGTTCCATACCCTTTAATTCAAATCCAAGATGCTCTGCCAATGCAGAAAGAAGACAAGGAAGAGAAAGAGAAAAAGAAAAACAGGTCTGTCAGAGATCTCTAATATACAAACACACACACTGTGCAGTTACAGCAGGTTAGCTTTTCTGTAGGCTCAGCAGCAGTTACACAGAAGACAGTGTACGCTTCAGAGCATTTCAAATTCCCACCAGAGCTTTTATCTTATGTAAAGAAAGACCCAAACAAATTGCAGTGGAAGTTAATTATGAATTCTTTTAGTTAATTATGAATTCTTTTGAGATGAGCCATGTTTGTTAGTACCTGATATGGAATTTACAGTTTAGGCAGGAAAAAAAAAAAAAGAAAAAGAAAGGAAACAAAAAGGTACACTTGTTCTGAAACAACTCCTAACACATAGCAACTACACAAACCTGGAAAAAGCCATTCATTCACTTTCTACAGGCAAAATATGCCCTGCATGGTTTCACACGCCCCTCTCTGCCTGGGGGCTTGTGCACCAAGGAAGGGCACTGGGCAGACAGATGTGTGGGCACTTGCGCAGGGCCCGGAGGCCTGCCAGCACCATTCTGCTGCCCACGACCTCATGTCTGGTCTCAAATGCACAGCATCATCTGGCAGCATTGCCTGTAGATCACCTGACAGCGTGTCAGTTGCGTGAGCACTGCTCTTGGTGGTGCACGTCTGCAGTTGAACCACTGATGCTGCAAGTGATTAGTTGCCCGGGCAAGGCAACGTATCCCTTGCAGATCTGAAAGTGCAAATTGCTCTGAACATCTCCCTCAAGCCTATAATCTTCCACATTTTGCTTCTACTATAGTTCTGCATTGTTTTAGACAAAATAAGCATGCTGAAAAAAAAAAGCACCAATTGGAGCACCTGCTTTCAGATTCAGATTTGTGATGAGCAAGGTTGCAGTTCATCCTGCAGAGATAGTGCTAAGCAAAGTAGTTTACCTAATGAATCAACAGCAGTTACCCAAAAACAGGTACCCTGAATTTTAGTAGTTTTCCTGGTACAGGCCTGACCTAAAGACAGGTTTTCTTATATAAACATTAGAGTTCTCCATACTTACCACTGTACACAAAAGTGAGCTCTGCTGTTCCCAATCACCATACACACAAGATTATTTGCAGCTTGGAGATGTCCAGATTTATTTATTATATTTTCCATAGGAACTGCTTTTTGCTGCACAGAAATACTGGCTTTCTGTTGCAATGCTGTTCAAAATTTAGGCAGGGGGGAAATTAGCACTAATTGTTATGGAACATGTAAACACGTTTTTCTAAAGCAGGTTCTTCTCTTCATGATGATATTTGGGGGGGGGGAGTTTGGGGGGGCAGGAGTTTGATGGAGTTGGGTTTTTAAAAATTTTGTATAATTTGAAGGCCACAAAACCTGGCTGCTCTCTGCTTCATGTCGCACGTTTGTGCAAAAGGAATAGCAAACTCTACCACGCATTTCAGCATCATTTTGTGCAAGTGGCAGAGACACGGACACGATGTGGTGGGCAGCAGAGAACTGGACAGAATACATTCATCCTAAACCTCTTGGTTATCACATCTAGCCTTGGCCTTCTCCTAAGGCACACTACCATTACACACACAGTTTCACCTGACATTATGACAAATGTGTGTAGAGAAACATTAAATTCCATCTGTATATCTACGTTATCAATTCATTGGTACCTGCATATTGCCCATACTGCCACATTTCCCTCCTGCTCCAGGATTTGATGCAATATCCACCGCTACAAATGGATGCAATTCAAAACATTTTTGTGTTTGTTTTGTTTTTTCAAACTCACAAATGCCTGTGCAAACAGAGGTGGTGGGCAGGACCTGAGGAACTTCAGCCTTCCCTCTCACGTGAAAACTGGAGTTTCTTCTGGCTTCCTAACCCTATGGAGCAGATACAGCCAGCTGGCTCACTGGATCTTAGCTGTGGGTTCTCTGAGCAGGAGATAAACCATGCAACCATGCAGCAGCTGGAATGTACATGTCTGTCTGTGTCTAGAAACCTACCGGTAGCTTTGCAGATAGAGGAAGCCTGACCTCAGCCTATGCTCCTGCATCTGATGCCCATGGCTACTCAACACCTCTTCACCATCCTTTCAAGCTCCAGACATTGCTTCTGTATCACCATTAACTGAACACACTGAATAGGGAAGCACTTGCCCCTCCCCAGGAGTTCCTGGGAAGAAGGAAGGACAATGAAGGAGGAGGCACTTCAAGAGTAGGCTGGGATTTGGAGGGTTTGTCTCTTCTCTACAGAAAGGACTGTTCAAAATTTTTCAACGTTACAACTCACAGACTAACAAGATGACCCCAGCTCCAGGAAAGACATTGCTTCAAAAAGTAATCATTCTGCATTCAGCAGAGGGGCATCATCTCCAAAAACATGGCTTACTATGTAGTGCGTGCCTATTTTATATCAACAACATACCACTTGGTAGCAATCAAAATTTCTCCTAGAGACAACAATTAATTTTGGTCGGGAGCAAAAGAGATTCCTGAATGTGTGCCATATTTGAGAGAAGTCTCCTATGCTTTTCTAAGAGGTTGATCAGGAAAAGTAATGCATATTTAAAAGTTTGGGGTTATATTTGATGCAAGGTGGAGAAGATGCTTAGCACAATGCGCTGTGTCCTGCAACACTTCAGTCAACCTGCATTTTACTCACCCTTTCAGTTAGACCAGCAGTCTGGAAGACTGGGCTGCTGGGGATGCCTAGAAATCCCCGGGCAACTGTCCTCTCTGTGGCCATTAACTATACAGAGGG
This sequence comes from Megaceryle torquata, assembly GCA_024611175.1. Lineage (NCBI taxonomy): Eukaryota > Metazoa > Chordata > Aves > Coraciiformes > Cerylidae > Megaceryle > Megaceryle torquata. The sequence continues at coordinate 91,159 of JANIJG010004289.1, read as the reverse complement.
AAGCACGAGTTCCAGACAAGTCCTCCAGCTCCTCTAGACAGTGATTCACTCCACAATGACAGAGGTGGTTGCGCTGGGGAGGGTTTATTGTATCCCAGGCTTGTGGCAGTAGGAGTCTTTGGGTTAGCTAAAATTTAATGGATGGATTCTATCTGTAGAGACAACTGATACATGCCAGGAGTGCTGCCAGAGTGCAGAAGTCCTCTCCAACTCCCATAGGATGAGTTCCATTGGAAGCAATATATATATACAGAGGCTACCAGGCAAATAAGTAACAGTAAGAGAGCACTGAGATGGCAGCTCTAGGCTGAGGAAATGGGCTTATTTTTCTCACATCATCAACCTCCTGTCTAAACTCCACACATGCTCCCTGGTTATGGCAAGGAGCTAGGGCTGAGTAGCCTGAACTGCCATGAGACTAACCAAACTATTTGAAGTAGGGGGCATGTGTTTTGGAAAAATCTCATCCCAAATGTGGCTCATGAACCTTTCCAAAAACACTGGGCTTAAGAGAGAGCTCGTTCTTTCTAATGCAGCCATCAGCATTAAGGAAACTATATACTGGCCTCTTTAATACATTGCTTTTCAGCATTTATGCTATTTCTTGTACTTAAAAGCTAAGCTAGACTCTTCTGTGTTGATTCCAAAGGAGACTGGACCAGTCATTTAGAAATGTTCAAACACCTCACTACTGCATGTATGACAGAAGGCTGTCCAACAGAGAAAGGCAGTGAGCATGGGAGAGTTGAAGAAGGGAAGAGGGGAAAAAATATGAAAGAGATTACAAAAATGTTTAATTTTCACACTTTTCATCTCAGCTGCTGTTCATCTGTGTGGGATTCAGGTGGGATCCTGCTGCCCAGATCAGTACCGCTGAGATGTTCAAAGCAGGGCTTGTTGAAGAGTGAAGTGCTGCACAGACCTCACACTCAAGTCTCCCAGAGATTGATATTCAGCTGAAATGGACTGAAAGAAAAAATTCAGTTGGATTTAGGTGCTACCATTAGGGTGTATACTCTGTGGACCCAATGTCACAGATTTTGTGGTGGATTTTTTTCTCATCATCGGACAGAAGACAAAGTCCACGTACTTGATCCACAGTCAATTTGGGACTATGCTTTTCTCTATAATGTATTCTATCTGTTTTAAAATACAAACAGACAATAACATTTAATCTGACATACCCTTGTAGAAGTTACACCTTAAGACAGATGTCTTAAGTGAACTGTAGATTGATAGGATGATTAAGAAGGATAAAAGCCATAGCAAACAGATGTGAGAACTGGGCCTGTACTCACATGGACTTCAGGTTGCCCAAGAACATCATGAAGATGTTTAGTTACCATAGGCATTATTTCCCCTGAACACTCTATCCATGTCACAGAGCATGCTCCAAGGCATCAAAAAAAGTGGAGAATTAACATCCGAGGACCAGCAAGGTAGACTGATGATCATAAACTGTACTGACAAGAGTAATATTTGCAACTGTTCTGGTCCAGGGGCTACTGGGGGCAATGCAAGACAGTCCTATGATGCTGGGGACAGAGGACACTGTGCTTGTGTTAAGGGATGGGCAATACATGGGATGTCCAAGTACAGAAAGTCTAAAAAGAGACAGACAAAAGTCTCTCCATAAACTGTGCAGCCTTTTAGCTTATCCAGTACTGTATTAATAATCTGGTAGGTCTCAAGAGTCCAGATACATAAGAATAGAGTGTGGATTAGCATGAAATTACCTTCAGGAGATCCCAAAGGGTAACCTGCACTGTCGTGCAGGGGAGAAGAATAACCCTGCTATGATAAACCACAAACACCCTGTAATTACCTTGCCACACCACAGCGTAGTCATCACCCTGTAATTAAGTGGTCAGTGGTTATCGTGTCATTAGGAAAGGAAGCTGCAGAATGTTTGTGGAATTTAAAATGCTGCTAAATATTGGTTTAGAGTCCAGATGAATAAGAGGTGGAGGAGGAAACAGAAAAGTAGGTTAAGAAAAAAAAGTATTCTTCCGCTCATCATTTTCATATTGCAGTTAACACATAGGAAACTACTGCTGAATAAGTTAATTCAAGTGAAGTGAACACAGAAGCTGAAATTCAGATGTAGGCTTTCCCAGAAGAGCTTGAAGTGGTACCTTTATCCCTCTGCTCATAGTCACACTTCACCTCAGTGTCAGGAGCAAGCGTCCAAACCCCACCTGTCAAGAAGTGTCATTTTTACATGTCAGCATGATGACCATCACTCCTTTGGCTGCAACCTGATGACTTCAGAGCAGCCCTCAGGAGTTCCAGTCCCTGGAGGTAAGAGACAAATTCTGTAGGAAGGAAGGTTGTCCCTTGGCCGAGGAGGATCTGGTTAGAGATTGTTTAGGTGAACTGGACACCTACAAATCCATGGCTACTGATGGGATGCACCCACCAGTGCTGAGGGAGCTGGCTGATGTTATGGCTAAGCCACTCTACATTATCCTTTAAAGGTCATGGAGAACAGGAGAGGTGCCTGAGAACTGTAGGAAAGCCAATGTCACTCCAGTCTTCTAAAAGAGAAAGAAGAAGGACAGAGGAAATTACAGGTCAGTCAGCCTCACCGCCATCCCTGGTAAAGGTAATGGACCAGCTCATGCTGGAAGTCATCTCTAAGCATGTGGAGGAAAAGGTTACCAGGAGTAGTCAACATGGATTCACCAAGGGGGATTCATGCTTGACCAATCTGATAGCTTTCTGTGATGGTGTGACTGACTGGGTAGATGAGGAGAGAGCAGTGGATAGTGTCTACCTTGACTTCAGCAATGCTTTAGAGACTGTCTCCCATAACATCTTCACAGGTAAGCTCCAGAACTGTGGGTTAGATGAGTGGACAATGAGATGCATTGAGAACTGGCTGAACAACAGAGCTCAGCAGGTTGTGATCAGCTGTGAAGAATCTAGTTGGAGGTCTGTAGCTCGCAGTGTTCCCCAGGGGTCAGGACTGGGTCCAAGCATGTTCATCATCTTTATCAGTGACCTGGATGAAGGCACAGAGTGTACTCTCAGACAGTTTGCCGATGATACAAAACTGGGAGGAGTGGCTGATCCACCAGAGCTGTGATGCCATTCAGTGAGATCTGGACAGGCTGCAGAGCTGGGCAGAGAACCTGATGAAGTTCAACAAGGACAAGTGTAGGGTCCTGCACCTGGGAAGGAATAACCTCCTGCAACAGTACAGGTGAGGGGTTCACCTGCTAGAAAGCAGCTCCAGTGGAAAACAACTTGCCCATAACCTAGCCATGTGCCCTTGTGTCCAAGACGGCAAGTGGTATCCCGGGATGCATTAAGAAGAATGTGACCATCATGTCAAGGGAGGTTGTCCTTCTACTCTGTCCTAGTAAGGCTGCCTCTGGAGTACTGTGTCTTGTTCTGTGCTCCCCCACTGAAGAGAGACAAGGAACTACTGGAGAGAGTTCAGCAGAGGCTGGGAAGCTGCTGAGGGGCTGGAGGATCTCTGTGCCCAGGAAAGGCTGAGAGCCCTGGTGCTGCTCAGCTAGAGAAGAGCAGCCTGAGAGGGGATCTGATCAATGCTGATCAACAGCTAAGGGCAGGGGTCAAGAGGATGGCGCCTAACTGTTGTCAGTGGTGCCCAGTGACTGGATAATAGGCACCAATTCTCAGCTCAAACTCTTTTCCTTCATGTTCCCAGATGACTACACCGAGTACCACGCAACAAGAGTAGCGGTCTTTCTCCCCTTTGAAAAAAGAGTTTTAATGCCAGAATATCAGACTTAGGGAAGCCCAAAGCTCAAGAGAAAGCCTCCCCCAGTGGATAGCAGAGAATGTTGCTCTGTGCCTCCAAAACATACCAGTAGGAAGACTCCAACTATGAATTAAAATTTTTAAAGAAACCACGAATTAAATATCAGGTAAAAATGGAGAATATGGCAGTTTACATTGCATATGAATGGCAGCTCTATTCCCGGGTGTTTACAGGCAGGTTACAGGCTTCAACTTTAATTAGGTCACAAAGTAAATAATGAAAAATTTTCACTAAATAAGAATGGTATGACACTTTTCCTCTAGATCAGTGACAGTTATTTTGGGAGAAGCATAAAAAGCAAAGTTAAGATGAAATTTCAGATTTCACAAACAAAAGACAAGCATAAACATAAAAACTTCATCCCAAATTTCTAAATTGTTCCATAAATCACAAGTGAAAAGAATCCAGATGTGCAGACTTAGGCAAGGGACAAATGTTCCCCCCCATGATGTTTCAGTATCTCAGCCCCACCAGGAGTGAAATAGCTGCCAGTGTGTTTTACAAAACCCTTACAACCAGCCAGCCCAAAGCCTGGCAACTTGTTGGTAAAATTCCAGCAGGGTTTTACAAAGACCTGGAAAGTTCCTTGCAGAAGAGAGGAAATAAAGCTACATAATGATCTGATGTAGAACAGGCAGCTATGAAACACAGGTGCCAGCACAGCTTTAAAAAAATAATTTCTTAAAAGGAAGATGATTTTGGACATGCTTCTGGAAAGAGCTGCAAGCCATAGCTGTGTGTATGAAGCTGGACTCAAGAGACAGCTGTCTGCTGGGTGGGTCTCCAGTAGCCACTAGAAGCTCTATTTCCTGAGTTTTTTGTGATACTGCTGAACCTGTCATCTACATGTGCCAGCAGAGATGAAGATCTGACTGCAAAGGCAAAAAAGGTCCTGGGTACTAATGCTATGGATTTATTAGGGCTGTGGATCAGCAGTTTAACTGTGTTAAACACACAGACAGACAGACAGAGACACCTGTGATCTCTGACTCTGCAGATACCTCCAGGAGAGACATCTGACAGCTAAAACTAAGAGTTTGTGCTCATCACCCTCAGCACATCTGGAGGATGAAACGTCTTGTCCTGATGGCAGCACTGGAGTTCAATTAGCCAAATGCTCATCTTTGGGTGCTGACCCCTCGGCAGTGACTATGAAGGGTGCCTGTAGTATGAATATGGATTCAAGCCTCTAAGACAGAAGTTCCTCTTACAGATTAGTTAAAGCCCAGGCAACATGATATTCTAACCTTGATCCATCAGTCAATTCCTTATGTGTGGATGGAGGAGTGTGCACAGAGACCAACTGAGATTGTGAAATTTCAGATGAACAGAAGTGATCTTAAGTCAGTACATCTTCAGTCAGGATATCTTTTTGTTCTCAGATCTATGTACCTTTCAACTATTTTAATCCCAGTGAAAGTGCAGCTGTTGCTCTAAGATCTCTCCTTCTGTCCTTCTGGTAGGCTTTCTGTTTTGATGAATGTGAGAAAACCATCTGTCATACTGTCCTAAAACTGACCTATGATAAACAGGATAAAGCTTTTAAGTTGCCCTGTGAGACTTTGCCCACATTTACTGGCTGTGGGATTACTATGTATCAACATCTCAAAGGCTCTCATCTGTCTTGCTGCTGCTTAGCAGGTTACCATCCATCTGCAGACTGGTGGTGGCCAACTGTCTATACATACCTAGCCACTGCTGTGCAAAATAAACGTGCTGCCTTAGGTCTCCTTATGGCAGAAAACTGACCGTCAGTGTGGCTTAGACTAATGCAGGCTTAGCATAAAGGCAGGCTTAGAATAAAGGCAGGCTTAGAGAGCTGACGCAGTCAGGTGCCACAGCTCTGCTCAGAAGCAGCACCTTGCTAGGTCAAAGCAATGTTGTCTGTTTGCATTATGCATCCATTTTCTCAGAAAAGCAGCTGTTTCAGCATGCTTTGCTTTTTTTCTCCAGTATGTCAACACATTTCCCATTACATTTACATTACAATGCAAGCAAAATAAAATGTAAACTCCTTATATGCAGATTGGAACCAACCGCTGAGTTACTTGCTTCAGTTCTGCTGTTGCAAATTCCTACCAAAAGCAAATGCTAGTCACCCAAATAAGGGCTGAGCTGGGACAGGATGGGAGGTCTCCAAGCTATCCCAGTAACACAATTCCTAGTGAGTTCCTCTGTACCAATCTGTTAGAAAATAGCAACAGTGTGAGCATGAAATAGAAAAAAAACCCCAAACCCCTCTATCTTGAACTTTTCCTTTTCAAGCAGAAAATATATACCCAGAATGTCTGTCAGTAGGCACATATTCATACGGCTGTAACAGTAACACAGAGAAACATCACATGCCAGAAAACCTATATAAATACATCTGATTGACATCTTCATAATTGCAGCGGTCTGGCAGGTGTTTTGAAAAACAAACCTCCAAAGCTACCAGTCAAATAGTCAAAAATAGCTGAACTCCTAGAGAACATGGGGAGTTCTACCTGAGAAAAATCTGAATACGGGTTTAAATAGGTGGGATAGGAAGGAAGCTGCTCCCAGAATGAAAATACCACAACATCTGGCACGATGTTGGGATGCAGCACCATCTCCACCTCTGGCCCAAATTCAGCAAAGTAGCTGCCATATCTTTTCAGAACAGCATCTTAAATTTAGTTCATTCTGCAGAGACTCTTACTCAGCCCAGGGATATAGCTACTAAAAGTCATATTGTAATATTTAATATTTATGTTAATGAATCAGAAGGCTCCAATCTAGGCCTGAAATCCTAAAATACCCCAAATGCATTTAAAACACCACCAGCGTAGGTGTCATTATTTATTATTTAAATATTTGTCAAGTGCTGGCAATATTCTCAAAACACGAATCAGGACAGAACTATTTTATTTCCAGTGGAAATGCCTGAACCTCATTTAATCTGCTTCAGCTTTTGACCTGTCAGAACCCATATGGGATGAAGCACCAAGTGAATGATAGAGCAACAGCAACTTCTACTGTGCTCTAATTAGTGATTAAAGTAGAAAGTAAGCATTTGCACAGTCCAGACTCAAGTGAAAAGCCTTTCCTATTCAGAAGAACAGCAAGTCCTGTGCATGCTTCTCTGCAGTGTTGCTGTTATGCATGTTACCCAGCTGTGACCTTAAAGTGAAAACAGCTATAAACAAATATGAATTATGTCCTTAGCTGATTTTTATCCAAGTTCAGAGAGGTAACCAGGATTGTTAAGCTGCTTTTAACTTGCTATCCTGTGGTTCAAGCAGAACTGAGGTAAGGAAATGTACATGTGTGGGTCTTAAAGTTGGCATTGTTCCTCTAATACATGAATAAAATTTAAACAGATCTCCTTCCAATAAAAGATGGATTCTGCAGGCTGGGGGAAAAAAAAACCTGCCATGTTTACTCTTGCCATTAATGTTCTGAAAAGGCATTTTCTTGATATGAAACTAATTTTCACCCCTGTTTTGGTTTTGCAATAATAATAGCAATAATATAGATAGCAATAATTTTGAAGCCTTTTGGCCACCACCTCATGAAACATGCTACAAATTAGCTTCATGGGGTGAGCATCCCACTGCTCTCTGCAGCACAGTTCCCTGACACCACCAGCTTAAAAGCAGAAAGGAAACCCTTTCGCATCAGGTTAAAAATCAAAACATAACTTTTTGTTTTGTCATTTTCCAAAGAGCTAACTTCAAAGTTTTAGTCTGAAACAAAAAAAAAAAAAAAAAATCAATGGAGGTTTCAACTTTGGAAGCTAATTTGGAACAAAAGGCAATGTAAAAAAATCAAGCTGTCCCAAGAGCCTCACAAAGCCCATTTGCATCTTGTTTGTATACTCTGTAGAAGAGAGTCTAATGCGAGCTCTTGCCAGCTATCAGCACATGCTAATGAAACTCCTGATAGTGCCAGTTCAGGATGAGAACTGTAGGATTTCCTATAGAGCAATGGGAGATGGGACACTGGCAATCAAGAAATCATTGTGGAGAGGCATTTCTCCTCCAGTTCCCACTAGTTAAAGCCTCTCTTGTGGGTCTTTTTAAAAAGCCTCTTTCTAAACCCACCATTTGTGGTGGTCCAAACAGCCAGTACAGAGGCAGGACGGGTCACACAGAGGGTCATCATGGCCAGGGTCCTGCACTGTTAATTGTGTCTTTTAGGTCAGTCTTCACCCAAGACAAGGATCCCACCAATGCTGGAACGCAGCCTGAATACCGACCCAGAAAAATTATCTGTCTTGAACAAAATCAGCTAATGATGTCTGTAAGCAAGGCAGTAAGCAAGGTGTCTGTAAGGCACCTCTGGAGACCTAGAGTCTGTGGGAAATGGAAAGTAGCAATTGGGAAGCACTAAGTGCAAGGGCTCTAGTCTCTTTACACCCACTGAATACAAGGTTAAAGGATCAATCTGTAGTTAGACAAGACCCCATACGCAAGGCTGTCCAACCCCCTAGGAGAGACAGAAGCATCTCCACATCCAGGAGAGAGAAGAGTCTGAGATGCCCAGTCAGCAGGTTTAGCTCGTATTCTGCATGGCACTGAGGTACAAGAAGCCCTGGGACAGTGGCAGCCACCAGCGTGATCCCTCGGGCTCCAGGCTTTCACGTGTGTTCTGTCCAGCCCTCAGGACATGCTCCAGGATCTGACTGGAGCCAGCCTCCAACCATCTCACCTGAACAGCAACTGATGCTTGTTTAGCTTCTGGAAACTGAAACACGACCTTACCTCAGGAAATTTCATTACGGCCCTCTCTGTGATTTCCTCGGTTGGTACAGAGAGACTCACACACCCCCTTGCAAAGAGTCATGGAGAAATGTACATCTCTTCCACTGCACAACACAAGTCCATCTTGAGACAGCAATGCTAACAGACAGAGCTTGTCACACAGACTGTTCTCACACAGCACACCACATAACCTTGTGCCTTATTCGCATTTTGCATGAAAAGAGCAAGCAACATTAAGTTCAATCAGAAATGAAAGCAGAACCCATTCTAACAAATGGGGAGATAACAAGAGCCCCGATTCTTCTCTTGGACACGATCACAGCTCCTCTTACAGCCAAGCAGAGCTGGGAGTGCTCAAGACAGGAAGAGGGCTCTTAGAGAACAGAAGAACCTGCTTTAAGGACATGACACAGAGCTACAATAACCAGGGAGAGAGAGAAGTAGAAAGAGACATACTGGAGAAGCTGACCATTGCGAAATGCTGACACCGGTCTCCTGTGAATTCGATCGGACACCTACCGGAAGAAAGAAAACCAGAAAGAGAGAAACAAGATAGCAAAATGACACCCAAACAGACCGAAGTGAGGCCCCTTCTGATCCCTTCCACGACTCCTATCCGTCTGCTTTCAGCTTTCACCCTTACCTGCATCCCTAAGCCCTAGCCCAAAGCTGAGACCAAGAGCCATCCCTGACTAGACCACTCTACATCCACCGCTGTGCCCGGGAGGTTTTAAGTAGTGTGGTGCATTTTTTGTCTTCAAACATACTTTGCTTAGGATCTGGCATGTACAATCGCAAAGGCAGTTTCTCCAAACATCTCTGTCCGAAGAATCCATTTGGACATCTGGAGGGGAAAAGGGGAGAAATCACAGAACATGTCTGGCACCATTCTTGAGGCTAAGGTCAGAAATAAAAAGTGCATTGTGATGAATGGAAAAAATAAAGGCTTTACACGCATATCGACTCGTCGCTTTGCTTTAACCAGGCACCTGCAACATCAGCATTCCAGCTCTATTTTTGGCCTGGGTCTTCAAGCAGCCAGTCAAACCCCTCCTTTCCTCCTCTGCCTGACTCCTTCCTTCTCACCTACTAGAAGCACCAGCTGGCAGGAAGATTGAAATGGGCTGGATGCTGCTTTTGGAGACTCTCCGTGGAGCTGCTATCTAGACAAGACCGGCAAGAGGCACCACAGAGCGGTGAGCAGCTGCTCAGGCGGCAGCAAGCGTTGTGTACAGCAAGCTTCTTCCCATTATTACCCCAGAAGTACCCAGAGGATTTTCCAAGGAAAAGGGTTACGTTGCAGTTAGAGAGAAAGCATGTGCAGAGTCTCTGTGTTAACAGAGAGAGAGGGACAGAGAAGAAAGTTGAACCAAACACATCTCACATGCTGCTCAACTGCCAGGCTCTCTCAGGCTATCCCAACCAACATCACGACATACGCTGGGATGTGCCAGGTCATGGGGCACCAGTTATACATTAGCATGATGCTGTAGTGGCAGGGATGGCACCCTGCAGATGCAAGCCACTAGGCATGTTCACCGGCTCATGAGCAAGCTCCCTGGAGCAGGTTGAACCAGGTTTGGGTAGCATGGGGATGTGAGGAGAAGTGCAGTGGGAGCTGCACTATGGAACCACCACAGCTGTGGGTGAACCTAGGAAGCAATGGGAGCTCAGCTGTGGGTGGTCAAATACCTCTCTCCAAGCACTTATCTCCCTCACTTCACGTATTTTCTTCTGGCCTCCTTGGTTAGTCCCTCAAACTTACTCCTAACTTTCTTGAAGTCCTAGCTCTTACCTGACTGTCCCACGAGTCCTTCCCTCTCCAGCTGACTTCTCTGTCCTCTGAGATTAAGAGGGTTTTATCATTATAGCTGTCATCTTAGTATCTGTTTTCCATCTTCTCAGGGTTAGTGGGACTGCAGGCTCTGAACCTCATACATGTCAGATCTTCCTTGCTCTCACCTGCTACTCACAAGTTTGCACTGTCCCTCAGCGTTTGGCAGACCCCAGGTGGTCAACAAAGAAGGGACCGAAAGACACCTCAGAAAAAAGAATGTGAACTAGAGGCCCAAACCTGAGGTCAATGGCTAAGCTCCCTGCCAGTCCACTGTGCAGGACAGCAAGAAGCTGGAGCAATTTTGGCACATCATCAGATGACTGGTCCCAACCTGTGCATATGGTAGGGTGGAGCAGAGCAGATCCAGGTCCCAGGCACTCACTGCCAGCCCCATGCAAGCAGTGCAGATTTGAACCTTTTGTGCCTCTCAAATGTGAGCTAATGCCTGCTTCTGGTCTGCAGACACAGCAAAGGGGATGAGGAAGGGATGGTTTGATGTTGAAGAGTCTGGAGCAAAAATCTTCTGAGGAGCAGCTGAGGGAATCCGGTTTGTTTAGCCTGGAAAAAAGGGGGCTCATGGGAGACCTTCGTGCTCTTGACAACTCCCTGAAAGGAGTTTGGGTCTAGGTGTGAACTTGTTCCCAAGGAACAAGTGACAGGACAAGAGGAAAGGGCCTCAAGTTGCACCAGGGAAGGTTTAGGTTGGACCTGAGGAACAATTTCTTCCCCACAAGGCTTGTCCAGGCCAAGCCCAGGCTGCCCAGGGCAATGGTGGAGTCCCAATCCCTGGAGGAGTTTCAAAGCCATGGAGCTGTGTTGCTGAGGGACGTGGGTTAGTGGTGACCTGGCTGTGCTGGGGGAACAGTTGGGCTCCATGATGTGAAAAGTCTCTTCAAACCTAAATGATTCTGTGATTCTATGTCTAATATGACCAAAGCTTTGTAGTTTGAAAACTTGCTGGCAGATTAGTTCTTTTCTGTTCTGTTGTTCAAGGGCTATGACATCATTTGTTCTTGACAGATTTATGTTTAGATGGCATGTTACAGACAGGTAACTCCAGTGGCAATAAAAAAAGTCAAGAAGAAAGACTAATTCCTGCTTCTCTCTACTTGCTTAAGGGAACAAAGACAGTGTTTTTCAGTGACTTTAGTTCCCTTGGGAGGAAGAGGTAGAAATTAGAGAAGTCTTCCCTATTTATTATGACCAGAAAACCTTGAATTTGAATAGTCGTCCCCCATCACGGACATACGCTGATGTTGGCCAGCAGGTGGGAATCATGATGTGTGACAGAGCACTAGGGGCTTTCTGCAGCCACACCAGCTCTACAGACCAAGGGTACACCAGACCATCTGTCAGGCCTGCAAGGATACAGGCTTCTCCAACCTGGAGGGCTTCTCTCCAAATGGGAGAGTTGAGAATCAGCTGAGGTCTGGGGAAGGACTTGAGGAGGCACCAGGTGGCTGGGCACAAGGCAGAACAAAATGTAATGATCTCCCAGCTGTAGCAATGGACATGGCTACTGCCATTCCCCCGGTGCATAGACTGGACATCCCTGCCTGGACACCTGCATTAACACCCTCAAGGGGAAGGCTGAGGCATTTGCTGACATGGTGATACACCACTGCCACAGGCTCCTGAAGGAGGCCATCAACCTGTGGGACAACCTGCTGGTACTCCAGAGGTAGCCTAAGTCTCAATGCTAGATGCCTACATGGGACTTGCAGATAATGCTTCCAAATCCAGCATGACCCAAGAAGATATAGCAAATAAATGGCTCTCCTTCCTATCTACTGTCCTTCTCCACCTCAACACCCTCACAGCTCCAAACCTGTCCATCTTTCTCCTAAAGAATACACTTCCCAGTTCTTCAAGGCAGGGTGCCCAATGTACAGAGGACATTTCACCTGCTGTCCCTCTCACAGATAAAATCTTTAGAAGGCCCCGTGTGACTGATGTGGTTTTGGCACTTGATTTCTTTCTGGTTTCTAGGATGTGTGCTAACACCCCCATGTGGGAGTGTGACAGGCTATGTGTGTACCCTGAACCAGCTGGGGCCAACTTATGGGCATAGCTCTGCATGAGGCTTCACTAACTCCCTAGTCATACACTTAAGTTGATCAGTATCCAAGTCACTTTTGAAACTGACTTTCTGATCAGGCAAATATCTTTGAAAAATTCAGCCCATTTTCTCATTCTTGGGTGCTCATCTTGGAGCACAGGAAAGGGAGACATACCAGTAATGTTGTTCCAATACCAGGGAGCCCAGCCAGCTCCCAAGGAAAGCCCATCCCAAGGTGTTACCATCAGACATGAAGCCTACTGACCTCCCTCATGATGAAGCAGAGGAAACCTATGCTGGGAAGTGAAGAAGATGCACTGTTGGCAATCAAAGAGCACAAACCTGAGGCAGAGGGTTGATACAGCCTCACAAGGACATCCCTGGGAAGCATGGCTTTGGAGAAATCGTCAAGAGATTTGGACAAGGGTTTGAACAAGGCAACCAGAACAGAAGGTGCCTTCCCAATCCTTTTTGAAGTTTATTCATCAGCACTTATGAACTTATTCACAGAGTCTTCAAGGGTATCCAGTTTAGCTTTGCAACATGCTGCCCATTTGTCTGGGATCTGAGATTTCATGTATGTTGTGAGAACACCAAAGGGCCTCAAGGGTGCTGCTGAATGAAACAAATGTCCTACCCACCTCAAAAAGGAGTGTTTTGTCTGAAAGGAGCTAAAAGTATCTCAGGCACGCATCCGCAAGAGGTCAGCCAAGGCTGGAACTTCAATGTGACTGAAGCTGCATGCCATTAAGGAAAGACTGAAAATTATGTGAAAACTGATGGAAGGAAATAAAAACCCTGAGAAAGAAATTGGTGAGAAGTGAAAAAAGCAAAACAGAAAAGTGTCAAAGAAGCTTTGAAGCCATGACAGCTACCATATAGACCATCTTCAGATCTCTGCAGTCAGCCTAGCGTGGGTGGGGAGAAGATCTTTCTAGACAGCAGGCAGTAGATAACTGTCTTCTGTGTGTCTAGGACAGCTCAGGCTTTTCATCTTTAGTTACTTGTGAATCAGCACTGGAAAATGTGACAGAAATGAAGCCCTCATGAACATGAGCACCTTCTGTCATGTCCCAAGCTAGCATACAAGCTGTCGAGACACCTGTGCCACTCTGACATCCCCGTGTCCTGATTCCTCCTAAGCAAAGCTGAGCTGTGGGCAGCAACAGTGACCAGGAGACCTTAGATAGCACACAGTGCTCGTGGCTCCTTTTGCTTTAGCTGTCTCATACTTCTAGGCTGGTGAAGATGATTTGTTATTTACTACTATGGCTGCAGGTGTGGCCTCTAAGGAAAGAAATTTCCAGCATGCATGGCACCTGAGTCTCCCAGTCTGGACATGAAGAGCAGTGGAAAGCACCATTTTCTGCATGCAGAATCTGCTGTCTGTGGTAAGGGCTTCTGGGTTCCTCTTCTTCAGTGGCCAAGCATATGGCCTGAGGGATATACCTGAACATTAAGGCTCACTAAGCTGAAGAGCCAGTCTTTGATCATGGCATCCTTCTTCCTGCACATTTGACCCTACTCAAGAGGTTTTGGTTGGCTATCCCAGCTAAATGGAGCCCCTCCTTCCGAAAGCTCTTGCAGGGAGTACAGAGAAGGTGGACTACTCCTGCAAATATTACCTTTGGAGTTCCTGGACTACTCACTGGTGCTACAGAGGTCCAACAAGTCTCTCCTCAAAGGCCAAGGGAAGCAACAAAGCTGTGTCTGTAGGAATGGTCTTGGCTGCACCAACCTCTTGCAGACAGCACCTTGTCCCCTGTCTAGCCTATGTGGAGAACCCAAGACTGACCTTGCCTAACTTCACCCCTCGGTTCCTAACCAGGTGAGTGAAAATTTTTAAAAATTGACACATCTGAAAAATTATTACTTGCAAATGGCATCAATAAAGCTGGTCAGGGATTTTTCTGTCCAGATTCTGTTGTTGCTGGAAAACATCCAATTCTTGAAGTTTTAACCAACTCCTTAAGACTTTTTTTTACCCCATTTCAAAAGCATCCACAAAGTTTTGCTCTTGGGTTCAGGATGAATTGCAATTAAATATTTACATGTTAAAAAAATAATGCAGTAAGATGATCAGCCAAATAAAACATTTCAAAAAGCACAAACCAAAATGGTTTGAATGACCCATTTCTATCTTGGTTGCAAAGCAGTTTTTAATGAAAATTGATAAACTTGACCTTTTGCCCTGTATCAGGGCACAGCAATAATTATTGTAAATTGTTATTTGCTACTATTAATTAATAACATCGTTATAATATTGTTCATGCTGGAAGCAAACCTTTTTCTGCCCAGCTGTTGATCTAAATCTTGCAAGAGTTGGCACATTTCCTTTGCTCCCTTAGATCTTAATTAAAGTGTGCCAAATTTGGTAGCTCTCCTAACATGTTCCATACTACAGAAAATGTGAACAAGCAGATGCTTCAAAATAACGGGATCAGGAGAAGCTGTAGCAGAAGGACACAATGCACTGATACAAGCAAATGGAGAAATGTTTCAAGCATGTTGCTTATTTGTGCGAAGGGCTGAAAAAGAAGACAGTTCTGTCATTGTCCCCTGACCAGTCTCAGATGATCAGGCTCTGGAGAGCCGCAAAAGGCTGGACTCCACAAAATTGCTAATGGGAAGAAAAGAAAGCAACCAGAATAAATGCAGGGGCCTTATCCAGAACAGCTAATCAAGGCATGTTTGTTGTAGAGTAGAGTCCAAATCACAGGGGCACCCACTTCTGGGCCCAGTGAAGATGACAGTGCAGCTCTGACTGAGCTGTGGGAGCTCAGCAGGATCTGCACTGTTGTCTTCACTAAACCTTCCTGTTGCAGGATCAGCTTCCACACCGATGATTCTCAAGGGTCTCCTAGTAGTTACACGTGCATTAAAAAGGATGCATTGAACAGCATATGCAGACACACACCACTTGAATCTGAAAAGGTACCCGATCTCATCACCCAAGGTAGACAGCATGAAAAACCCAACGAATGAGTCCTGTCTGGTGCAGGAGATTTGGAACAGGATGTGAAGATTTTCACCCCTAGCTCAATGCTGTTGGCTTTTCATTTCCAAAGATGTTGCAACACCTCCCACAGAACCACTCAAATATCCATGGCAAAGCGATATCCTTGGGGTTGTGCAATTTGCAACTTAATGCTGACCAAGTCAGTAAAGTTACTGTGAGGGATGGCATCACTCCTGACCCTGCAGGGTTGCTGAGCAAGCTGTGCTGCAAGGAGAACCACGGCTGTACAAGATCAACCTGATGTTCACCCCTTTGAATGGTGCTCTGGAAAAGCATGGGGGAGCTGGCAATGTGGCTAACCCTTCAGAACGACCTCTCCCCTTTCCTAGGGAAATCTACAGAAAACAATATACATGGAGGAAGTAAGCAAAAAAAAAAAAAGAGAACATTTTGTAAACTGGTGATTTGCATACAGCAACTAGCTTAAAAATAAATTTTCTCTTTTGCTTTATTTTGGTTTTTATTCTCTACTTGACTTTCACTTTTTTGTCTGAGGTCCTCCAGGCCTCTGACCTCACCCTCTGATGTAATTCAATGCTGTCAGCCCAAACCCAGAGAGTCCATTTACCTGTCAGCATTTGTAAATCCTTCAGCCTGACTCTTGCAAGCACAACCAGTCCAACACGACGTGGAGGGTGTTGATCTATAAAGCTCTTCAAGTATTCTCATCCCATGCAATTTAGGAAGATCCTGGCCCAGGGTACCAGCCACTTTGATTACATCAACCACATAAATGAATCACGAGGTGCATTTAAGTGGGAAGGGAAGGATTGTGCAGCAACGAGACTTGGCTTTGTTTCTTTGTTTGGCTGGGAAGACCCCAACTGTAGATAACGTGTGCCAAGATTCAACTGGGAAAAAGAGTATTTATGCACAACCCCGTGGGGCATGGCACCCATCAATAACAGAATGGAGCAGCCCCAAACTTCCCTAAGTTGTGCCAAGAACCCAGTGGGCTCCAGGACCAAGGCAGACCCAAGATGGAGGCTGCTTGACATCCCAGGCTCTATGTTCAGCTCAACACACAATAGACCAGTCACCACTCTTCTGTGTCTTAGCCCAGCTCAAGGCCTTGAGACTTACTTGTGTGCATCCCTCCTGCAGGCACTGGAATTTGCTCTACTCAAACTCACCGCTTCCCTACAGTTATGGTCAGAGAAACCAGTCCAACTCATAAGGCCCCTCTGAGCAAAATGGTCTGGAGAAGGGTCGAGAAATTCTTCCTGTCAACAAGTGCCTGGGACTTTTTAATTGATTAGGGCTGTTGAGTCAATTCTGTATGCGTGTGGCTCAGTCATTTCCTGGGTTTATGCTGAAAATTTGTAGAGTATCTGAGGCATATCACAGTTCTCCCATCTAACTTCCAGGTGGCCTGTTTGCAGAGTCAGGATAACAGCACAGATTGTATTGTGTTCAGGTTTCCTTTGACATTAGCATGGGTAGAATTGACTTCAAATTAAGGAAAAAATTATGCAAGCACACGATCCAAAAAAGACACAATTCCTGGAACAGCTCCAAGTCTGTTCTGGGGTCTTCCCCGGTGAAGAAAATGCATTGTCCAAGGTCTAGCTGAAGAGTATTGAAAAGGGTGGAGGAGATGGGTTTATGGACAAACAGTTTGTTCCTCAGAATTTAAAAGATCAAGAGGAACACTTTTCTGGGAAGGCCAGCTGCCAACATAGGCGATACCTGTAACAAATCAAGCATGAGCCACTTCAGGAGAAGAAATCATTTGAGAATCCAGCTGCTCTTTTTGCACCAGATTGCTAGGGGTAACATCTACAGGAAGGATCTCCTATGCTTGTGAACAGCTGCAAACGTGTAGTGAACACGAACACTAAGATTCTGCTCTCTGACAGCTGGTATTGGAAAGGCTGGTAACACCACACGGGTGTTGGGGTGCAAGAATCTCCTTAGCACTTGCTGAAGGAGGACTGCAAGCTGGTACTTGGTACCAGAAGATCTCCCCTGAGGCCCTGCTGACTCTAATCAGAATAGCAAAGTGGGACAGCACATGGACATGTGTTGTTCCTCTCTTGAGATGCTCATGTGTCTCTTGTTTGATTTCCAAGGCATTTGAAGAGTTTTGTGCAGAAGGACTTAATCTCCTCCATTCTCAAGTCTCAGAGTCATGGTGTGGCTGCAGGACCAAGGCTGGCTCCCATATTGCAGAGTTTAGAAATGCAGGTCAAAATCTGTTGCTTTGCCTCCTCTAGTTTCTCCTTTGAATCTGTATCACTGTACTTTTCACAAACTGCAGCAGATCTCCTGTCTTGGTGCAACAAGGAAGTGGTGAAACATTCCAACATATTGCTAGTTTGTAGGCAGGCAAATGTTAAGTCCGTTTATCCACCATCAGCCTTCCCCGAGAATTGTCTGTGTTACCAAGAAAGCCATTCTATAGGAGATACTCTGTTCAGTTCTAATGCTTCTGCATTCCTCAGTAACTAGCTATTGTCTTCAGAAGTCCAGAAACTCTAGAATTTCACCACTTTCAAAAGACAGGATTTCTTACCTTCAGTCTATGATTTAAATATAAAAACACTCAAGGAGAATGAACATCCAGATACTTCCTCAAGCAGTTAAGATCAGAAATGACTGTACTATGTGGATGGCACTTGGGTCCTCTAGGTTCCTGCTAACACGAAACTGTCTTTTCTGGCAGATGGATGGTGACAGTGCAGACCTTCAAAGCACCTCCTTTTGGATAACATTCTGCTGCCCTTCCATACACACCCATTCAATTCCCATCTGGTTTTAGTAATTGGTGCCTTGGGAACTCATCAGAAAAGGAAATCTTTTTACCATCTCCAAGTAAGGAATTAAGGCTTTCAAAGATGTTAAATAATTAGGTGTGTTTTGTATGGCACATAAAAACTTCATGGAATCCATCACTGAGCTTGCCCCCAGTTCACCAGCTATCACAGCAGCCTGGTCTGGAGGTAGACTGCTTCTCTGCAAGGCTGGAATTACTTTGGTTAAAACAATCTATCTGCTGAAGACACTTGATAACCACTGTGCATATCCTTCATCAGGAACAATGGAGATTTGTCATTATAACTACGTGTGGCAGGAGTTCAGGTACCTCTTGCTGTAATTAGAAATTGATCCAATTTGAAAAGTCTTGATCTGGATTCAAGTTCTTCCCTCCAAAAAACAGCTTTGAGATCTATGCTTCTGCTACTACCACGTTGCTTAGAGATAGAGATGTTGATTTGTACACTCCTCCAGGTTTTGACAGCTGACCCCTCCCCAGCATGTAAAGACTGGAACTGCTGGGGCTTCCTGAGACTCAGCTACACCAGAATAGTGGCTGTGACTTCAATTCATCATATGGGGCTTCCCCCAAGTTTCCTATGGGGAACACTGGCAAGAGGAGCTTACAGTGCCACCAGGAAGCCAATGGCAGAGACAACTACCCTAAAGCACAGGTCTGTGATGTACAAGGGCTGCTCTGACTTCACGCAAATGGGAAACGTTGAGGACCACAGCATCTGGTTCCTGTTCTACCTGGCTCTTTTCATGTCTGAAGGCACAAGCTGGGAAACGGGAAGAAGCTGTTCATCCTACACCTTTCCCACCACAGCTGATCCTGTATTGGAAAGTGAGAGCACTGGAGGTCAGCAGAATGCATTTCCACGTGGGCTTTCCTACTGCTCCCTGCCACAACAGAGTGCTGGGAGAAGAGGGGAGTTGTGCTAAGTGTAATCCAGCTCACAATCCTTCCAGAAGGGGTGATGGTTTTGTTTAGATGTGTCCTTCAAGGCTTGAGGAGCTGAGGTGTCTAGTGAGCATCACACCACGTAGTGGCAGTGGTAATAGGTTGACATCCACAAATGTGAATACCTTTGTTCCCTCTGCAGGAGCCCAGGGATGGGTATAGGTGTGCTTTGGGTACCTACATCTCCAGCACTGGCAATCAGACTATGCTTTTCATTCACAGTTCACTTTAGGTTTGCTGGGTGAGCTGTGAGAAGCTATTGTAACAGACTTGAACCACGGGTGAAAAGGTCTCACATCCCGTTCCACATCCCTCAGACTATACAGCCCCACTTGAATCTCTCCAAGACATTTAAATTTAATTTATTATGTCTCCTTGGGTTTTTGTTTTGTTTTGGGTTTTTTTTGCAGGTTTTAACATTTGAAGGGGAAAAATAAACAAATCACAGGCTGCCACAAAGTGTCACAGAGTGGTGAACAGCGGTGTGCTAAACCCACTGCTGAGCACATGAGGTGTGGAGAGGAGAGGAAAGAGGCAGGTCTCAGCAAGGGATGCCCTCCAGTCATGGAGGGGGGAGATGGCTGTGCACTGGAGAAAGCCCTCTGCTCAGAGGGGAAGACATATCAGTGGGGAACGTGGAGCTTTGACCTAGCTCAGGAAGAGCAAAAGGGACCCGACCTTCCCTGAAGCTGCAGAGGAGAAAGGGAAGTAAGGGAAAGGAAACAGCCAGGACAAACATACTCTTAGAGGAAGACTCAGGAAAAGGGAACAGTGGCACTCACACAAAAAAATACAAACCCTCCTTCCCCACCCCTACCCCTCTGGTCTCCCTTTCTGATCTGCACAGCTCAAACTGCACTTGCCAGGAGAATTTCAGAGCTACCCCTCCTTCGGCAGTTACACAGAGGTCTTTCCGCCAGCCAAGTAATTTCCATATTGACACAAGAAAACACTCACTTACTTGCAAGACAGCTGATTAATCCCCTCGATGTAGTAGCATACCCCACCATTGACACAATAGGACTTGGCTGTTTCGTTGCATTTTCTAGCATGCCCAGACCAGGAGGAGAGAGTTGTGGTTACTGCAAGGGAAAAAAAAACAAAACAAAACAAAAAACACATACAGAAAGGATATATTGTTATTTCCTTTGTTGGGCAATTTTGTTTTCTTAGATGATTTTCAACTAGTTCATTTGTTGAAGGAAAAACCCCAGAGCTACAAACAGCCTGTGCCTTAAGACCCACCTTCACCTCTCCAGGTCCTGGGGCTGTGACTTGACCTTTGCTTTCTCAACAAAAGTGGCCAAGTGAGTGAGAAGTGGAGGACATGCCTTCCTCTAGGCAGCCAGCATGGCAGGACTAGATCATATTTTTGGCAAGCTGTAGGGAAAAGTGCCCCTTTCCCATCTCTCCTAGCCCTCCCCGTATACATGCATGCAGCCCTGCACCAGCAGGCAGGCAGGAGGTCAGGAAGATCATGTGCTGTGGAGTCACAGAGGTGTGCTGCTGACTTGAATCATGATATTGAATCAAGATCCTGAGATACTGCAGGGGATCTTCCATTACTCCACATCTCCGGGAGGAAATAAGTTTTCAGAGCCAGAAGCAAGTGCTGCTCATTGTCCCCAGAACAGGTCCAATGCAAGGAAGAACAGCTCCATCTCTCCCTCCTCCATTTCTGAGCCCTTCTGTCATGCCCCAATAGGGCTGCCTCAAGAGACCAAACAGAAGTTTAGCAGTAGAAGTCAGTCAACCCAGCTCCGTGCTAAGAGCGAGGCTGCCAGCATGATTCAAGTTTCCTGGGATACAGATGTTTTTCCAAATTAAAATTTCTTTCTGGAGAAAACCTTTGCAGCCATGTAGGGTACAAACAAAACTGACAATACTCTGCAGAATTTCACTGCAATTCCTGTCTCTGAATGACTCATACAAACTTCCAGCCCAAAACAGAGTGTCTACAGGCAAAACAAAGGCTTCTAGAAAGGGAAAAACCTTTTGTTAGAGCAACTGACACAGGTTTACAAAAGCAGATGAGCTTTGGGGAATGCAGACTCATCTTTGTATAACTGAAAGAAGGGCTGGGCTCTCTAAAGTGCCTGCGTTTTCCAATGGAATACTTAACCCCATTAAAGATAGTCCCCTTCATGGACTACCCACCTTGCTTATCCCCTAACACAGTTAGATATCCAGCAGTCTGGCTATTACCTACTTTCCAATGCCTTTTGTGCTGTAGGTGAGGTTTCTGAGAAGATACTCTCCTTCATCCTGTTTTCCAAAGCATGAACAAACCTGATGGAGAGGTTAGTGACTTCAGACCAGTCGCTGAAGACTGAACACTTCCTTGACACAGGATTCGAGGAAGAAGGCTGGAGCCAGAGCCTCAGGCAAGAGCTAGTCAGAACCATGGGAGAAGCAGTGAGGCATGACAAAGCATGCCCCAGAGGGAGCTGGGGCTGCTCCCCACACCTCGGGCAGCCCTTGTGCCTATCCCACCTCCGCAGCAGGCTCAGAGGCTGCCGTGGGTGCTTGCCTGGCTGCCTCCAGCTGCAGCCCACACTGCCACAGCCAAGGTCTCTGTTCTCAGGCTCCAGCACCAGCCCATCACCTGCCAACATGTCCAGGCTTTCACTGGTAGAGGTCTCCCAGCATCCTGTAATCCTGCCACATTTGGGTGATGCTTGGCACATGAGCAATCAAACAAGCTCGTTCCGGATCTCTTGCTTTCAGGATTATCTTGGGGTCTGTGCTTCTTGGAATGAGGACTTTGCTCAACAGGCTGTGCTCAGCAGGAGTATCCCATGCTGTTACCTGTGCATGGCTCAGGGCAGAACTAAGCCTACTTTTAATTTTGCATGAATGAATACATTGTCCAACCCCATTGTCTTCTCTTCCCGTAGGGAAGCCAACGCCTTCCACTGTCTGCCAGAGCCGGCGTTGTGCACCAAGCACAGCTATTTCTATGCTTTGCCTTGGATAACCATTGCCTCTGGGGTTGTCTTTTCACAGCTATCCAAGGCAGAGCATGTTGTCCCAAAGTGCTCTGCAAACCAGACAAGGCAAATACTTCAGCAAAGACTGAAAATGCACATGGCCCTGGGACAGCAAATAGCTGCTGACCTCCTAGGGCATGTAAAGCCAGCCAGCTGGGAGTCAAATGGGCAGAGCAGTGTACTGGGTGAATAGCAGAGTGTATTCTGGGGTTTAGAACAGATGATGATTTGAGCAAGCTGCCAAAGAAGTCCTTGCAGAAAACCCTCAAATATGAAAACTCCCAAACTTCTGCAGGGAAATTCAGTGTTCCCCTCCAGTTAAGATTAATGGGAACTATAAGTGAGAGTCATCATAATGTCTTTGCAACAAGTCTGTGTAATTTGTACCTTTATGAGATAGCAGGACTTTTCTTTAGTGGAGAGCTGCAGGTTCAGGACAAAGGAGCTCTAACTGCGTAGGATAGCACCTGGACTTTCTTTGCAAGGCCTGACCTTCAGCTATTGCTTGATCCAGCCACTTAAACCAAGCCTTAACACCAAATTCCCCCTTGAATATGAGTGTGAAAAGAAAACCTAGCCTGGCAGCATGTAGCTGCGTCCCAAACCACAGTCAGACCAAGCTGTGCACAGGATTCACTGCATGTGTGCACGGAAAGGTGCAGGTTGTACTGGGCTAGTAGGAACTGTTTGCTTTGCTCTGCAGCTCTCTTGGGCTGGCTGGGCCAGTCTTGTGGAGGCAGAAGCACTGGCAGAGCAAGCAAAGGCCTGTCAGGGAAGTGTGAAAATTGCAGGGCAGCGTGAAAATTGCAGGGCAGCAAGTTCAGAGAAGACAGCCACTGTCTCTTTCAAACAGTCCCCAAGTCTTCCCTGGCCAGCACACAGCATGGGAGCTGCTAAAAGCCACTCACAGTGAGGCTTTCGGTTTGGAGATCTTGCAGGCTTTTCCTGAAGTACCTTAAAACTGCACAACAGTGAGGTCTCTGTTAGAGCTGCATGTGTGCCATCAGATCAGGGAGCACTGCAACTTCATGAACCGAAGCACTGGTGCAAACTGAAAGGCACGGGGATGAAGAACAAGCTCAGCCCGCAGGAAGCAGTCACCCCTGTGCCCATCAAATGTACCAATTGCCAGCAAGCAAAATAATCCATCCGTCAAAGTCTCACATCATAAATCCTACAGAAAAGGATTCTGTAGTGAGCCTTCATACAGTAAGGGAGGAGCAGAGAGGGAGAAATTAAAACAGGGTCCAGGAACCTCTGAAGAGAAAACACCTTGGATAAAAAATACCTTGGATACCCTTTCCACCAGAAAAGGTGGACTGGAAGATGCACTGCTGTGATACCAGAGGGGATTACAGTGATGACCAGCTAAAGCCTGCATGGGATTTTCATCCCATATAAGCGAATTTGTTCCTTTTAAACAAATAAAAAAGAGACTGACATGAATGAGGCTTGGGACATGAATGCTGTGAACTTCTAGAAAGAGAGCTGTCAACAATGCTACGCCTGTCAGAATAATACATGCTTGACCAGTTCGAGAAGCATCTTGTTAACATCATTATCTTTTAAATCCGGTTTTCTGCAAATACTGTGCCTTTTCTCCCAAAGAAGCACGAAGTGTTTTGAAACAGAATCACAGAATCATCTTACTATGGTACATTTGTCATCAGCAGAGACGTAGCAAAGTCTACAAAAAGAGACAGTTGGCCCAGTTCCCTGTTGAGAAGAGCACGTCATGAAATAGAGGCCATTATAAGACTGTAAGTTGAGCAGTACTGGTCAAACCAAAGCCCTGTCTTAGCTCTGACAGTGGCCAACAGGCAATGCTATAGGAAGAAGACCGGCATGACCTTGCAACAATAATTTTCTTCTAGCCATCTAGGATGAGCAGCTCAGAGACAACCTAAGTCAGCCACAGTGTTTTTACATTTAATAGCCTTTGATGGATTTCTCTGCTAGAAGCTGGACAGGAACGTGTCTAGTTGCTGTTTGAACAAATCTAATCTTGTAGCATCCACAATATTTGTGACAAGAGCTCCAGTGTTATGTACACAGTGTGCAAAGCTCCATTTAAGTCTTTTAAACCTGCCCCTTCCTGGGTCTTGTGTTGGGAAAAATAGTGATCATCACCAGGCATTTCCCCTGTGCTACCTGTGGCTTTAAAGCACAGAGAACATCTCCTGCCCCAGCTGGAAAGCAGTGGCCTCTTTAGCAGCTTCTTATACAAAGGTTGACCTGTCTGCAGTCCTCTTTTGTGCCATCTCTGGTTGTTTTTCCTGTTGGAGATGGAAAGACCATCCTGCACACACGATATTTATGTCACCCTGAGAGCTGGAAAGGTGCTGATAACCATCACTGATCTGGCCTCACACGGCACCAAGGATGTTTTCCCAACATTCCCCCTGCAGTGGAGGGGGGGGGTGGACAAGATCTTGCGAGGTGACACAACTGGGACAGCTGACCCAAACTGACCAAAGGGATATTCCATACCATATGGCATCAGCTCAACAATAAAAGCTAGAAAAAGGAGGAGGGGGGCACCAGCTTGTCCTCCAGAGCAACCGCTACCTATTTGGAGCCCTGCTTCCCAGAAAGGGGCCAGACATTGCCTGCTGATGGGAAGCAGAGAATAAATCTTTGTTTTCTTTTGCTTCCATGCACGGCTTTGCTTTGCTTTTCATTAAAGTGTCTTTGTCTTGACCCACAAATTTAATCTCATTTTCTTCCCCCTGGTCCAGCTGAGAGGGGGAGGTGGGGGGGAGCAATGGAGCGGCTTGGTGGGCACCTGGCATCCAGCCAAGGTCAAACCACCACAGTAACACAGGGTCCAGAGCCTGACTGCCCTGGGATGTTGCTGTGACTTCACGTGGGCAGTAGTTGCAACTACTTTTGGAGGAAGGAGAAATCTGCCAATTCAGAGAGCTGCTCTGGTGGGGGAGCAGAGTGAAATGTCTCACTTAGAAAATGTTAATCGTGCCTGTGTTGAAACGTGTCCCCCTTTGACACCATGATCACAGACAAGCACCTTGAAACATGAGGCCAAGAAAGACTTCAGTGGGTTTCTACCACACTAGCAGGATAATTCCCAGATTCACGAGTCCATTCAGTTACTTCATGTTTAGCTGTAGTCCCCCATCAGCCTGGGCCACTTAGCAAATATCTACTTTGTCCTAAATCATCTGCAGTCTGATGACCAATGTTGGTAAAGTGAGCTTCGGGTACAGTTTATTTGCAGTTAAGCATGTCCACTCATCTCCACTCCGAACACCACTCAGGTGTGTCTGGTGATCCAGAAATTAGTTCTTAAAGCTATTTTACCTTAACTGCCACACTGCACCAGGCAGATTTTACTCCCTGTTGGCTGCTGTGATAGCATAAGTCCTTTATTTAGCCTCCAACAGAACTCCATCTATCCCAAATGACTTGGAAAGTTGCAAAATTACTGAGATAAATGGAGATCTGAACAAGCAAGGGGGCAGTTTTGGATGCTAGCTGCAATCTAGGTGGAAAGGGACTCACGTGGGACGCAGTGGGAGACAGTGAGGAGGTTTGTGCAGTAACATCAGTCATGTACCAACTGCCTCCCCGAGTACTTCAACAACTTAAGAGCAGGAAACAGGGAGCTTGCATGGGGCAATCTACAGAAAAGAAATGGTGACATTAGACCTGTCAGAATAAGTAAGGTGCCCCTGAGATAGAGGCCTCTGCAGACACACAGGCAAACTGGTCACAAAGCTCCTGCAAGAAAGCCTGGAGCAGCTCACCCCTCAGCAGGTCAGATCTCCAGCTGGTCTCAGTCCCAGGGCTGAGAACAAAGCAGGAGGGAATAAGGAGGTGAGGACAGGGAAAAGAGAGCTGCCTCTCCATGGAAGTGGCTGTGAACTATCTGAAGCCACATTTTATTGTTGCTGTCCCAGTCAGCGGGACAACGCAGCATAAATGCAAGAGCTTCAGAGCACTGTGGTCATTCAGAGCATCTGTGTTCCACTGCATGCCTAGTTTATGTGGGCCTAACATCAATGACAGGGCAACAGGGAGGAGAGCCAAGGGCACTGACACTGCCATGTGGACTTCCCTTCACACAATCCATCTACGCAGAAAGGCCATTAATGATTGTGCAGGGATTCTTACACAATTCCTACCACGCACGTCATTTAACCTTTGCAGACAGCTCACCAACCTCTTCTCAGAAATCTGGTGAAACACTCCCCCTGCAAAGAGTTAATTAATGCAGCTTGGACTATAAATTATAGTTAATTTTTCACAAACTACAGCTACTGTCGAGGCGAGCAGGGAGACAGTGATAGTTTCAATGCTCTTTTTTTTTTTTTTTATATAAATAACATTGACTGGTGGGTTCATAGAGTACAGACACTTCATTCTCTCAATATTTAGACATTTCAGTTAGACAGATGAACTCAGCTGGTTGGAGAGTGTATACAAATTGCCTGCTCTGTATATGCCTCATGTACTTACTGATAAAACACAGCATTGCTGAGGTTCCTCTCAACCGAGTTCATCCAACTGCTTGTCAGAAGGACATGGATGAGGTGTCTGGCCAAGCTATTCCATAGCTGTAGTGCCGTAATCCTGGCGTGAGCCACACTAAATCCATGATTTACACTGATTAATACACTGAGGGGCTGTTGATCCTGACCATTCTTTCTGTGGCAGATTTCTGTACGTCTGGTATGATACTCTCTTAATAAACCTGGACAGAGGCTGGATGCTCACTGCTGCTATCTGTACATAAAATCAGAAGGGCCTGTGGAGACTGGGGCTCACCTGCCAACAGACTGGGGACTCTGAAGCTCATAAAAATTCTGCTTCCATGTGTGGAAATGACCCAATATTTACCCCTGCACTTTATTGTAATAGATCCTGCTGCAATTATGTTCCCTGTTCCCGAGGGGATCATGAGAATCAATACATGTAGACTAGAAATTCATCCCAAAATATAAAAGCCAGACTGCAGGACACTCATCTAAGAGCATCAGATACTGCTGGTCAAAACAACACAGGCAGCACTTCCCATATCTCCCATCTGCACTGTTCAGGTGTTTCCTGAGAACCAAGGGGCTGCCTGTTTCCATAGGACAGGTTGCTATGGCAGGCACCAAGTCCTGTGTTACTATAAAACTTCTAGCTGCCCCTCCAGCCTGATCTCTCCTGATTTATGAAGGAGCCCTTCCTATGCTTTTCTCTACCACAAGGATCCCAGAATGCACGTGTAAGCGCTGCAGCATTTCATTTTCCCAAATCCCCATCATCAATTGTAATAGCAGCAACATGATACTTCAATGAGGGGATTTGTTCAACAACCTAAAAAGCCTTTTGCAGGGCCAGTGCCAGCATGAATGCTCTGCAGGCAGGCCAGCTGAAGCCCAAGAACTGAAGCAACATGCCAGGATCACACAATGGAGTCAGACAGAGCGGATCTCATGGTGCACTGCCTCCTGATCTGCTGGGCTTACAGCCTCAGTTCTTCCAAGGGACATAATCTCCCATCCTCTGCTTCACTCCATACTGCCTATCTTGGCCTTTAGAGTCACAATGCCCCATCTTTCCATCGCACCTAGAGTAGCAGATGAGACAGCTACTTAAAAAATACGGCGTGCAAAAGAAGTGATGACCAGGGCCTGACAGCAGACAGGCACAACACAGCTCTCTGCAGACTGAGGCAAGATCTCCAACACACACACCTCAAGGTCCCATGCCTGTGTGAATGCAGGCTCCACTCAATTATCAACCACACCTCTGCCTGCAGGTTTTAAATTATCTGAGCAAAGGCTAATCCAGGACTTATTTTTAGTCTAATATTGAAAACTGGTCTGTTTGCACAGCCCTTGGTGGACTGACTTCTGTCTGTTCTGCCTGTGCTCTGGGCTGGTTGGAAACCTTTCAGCTTCAAATCACCAGCACCGTGCTCATGTCTGTAGCATTGCTGGCTCCAGGAGAGCACAGTGACTTCAGACTAGAGTGAGCAGAGACTAACCAGCCACTTAATGTGCAGGTCTGCCATGGTGACCCATTACTCAAGACACAGGTTTTGGAGGAACTGGCAGAAACTTAATTACATGGCACATCTTACTGTGGTATATGCTGAGGCTTTGATTCAACTAGGTGTGATTAAATGTGACTTACAAACCACATCACGGAGAAGACATCACTGAGCCCTTGTAATAATGCAAAGTTCAGCAGGCCTATCTCACCTGGGAGATGACAAGTAACAACACCCAGCCATGCTAAGCATTGGGGAAGGTATTAAATGGGAGAGGGAGAGCTTGAATGAGACTAAATCAATGAGTCTATAAACTCAGTCCAATGACATCACCAAGATGACAGCTATGAAATCTGTGGACCCAAACTGATGTGTGGAGAGTTAGACTCGACTGGAGAAAGAAGGGCTGTTTCACCTACCCTTCCACAGGAATCTCTAAACAGACTTCAGGGATGGCTGGTGATCCCCTGCAGTTGAAATAAAGATGACCACAATCAATCCAGAGAGCCTGGATTTCCTTCAGGTGCCTCACATTATCCTCCCGTCCTCATGTTCCCAGCACAACTTAGCACTGCCTCTTTGGCTCTTTCTTTCATCTTCTCACCTGATCCCAAACCTCTCTCTGCTGCAGAGCACCCAGAGAGTGGGACGAGACAGCCCAGCCAGTGCTGCCAGCCTATGTAGGATTGTAAAGCAAAGGCATTCAGCAGATTAGCTGGATGGTGACCCAGACATCCAGACCTATGAACAGCTGCAGTGACACACATGTTGGTTTAGAGCATCTGCCCATCACTGATGGATCCTTTCGTATCCTGATGATATCCAAACCACACTCCCTGCACCCAGCCTGTGTTCACTTTTTACCCTCAAGACTTTACCTTTTTGATGAAGTTAAGAAAATAAACTAGAGGGGAACTCAACAGCAGAAAACAAGCAACAGGGATCACCTGACAATTTCAGAGATTTCAAACATTATTTTACCTTTTAAAAATGAAAATTCTAAATGAATCTTTTAAATAAAATCTTTTAAATGAAGATTTGAATATCTTTCTCCTGCATAAGCCTTCCATCTCAGAATGCTCTACAAATTGCTCTGAATCTTCTGCTTTTGCCCCCATCAAAATATTTCTAAACTTTGCCACAGATTCCTATTCTGTTTACCAAGCAAGTCTGTAGCCACAGACTCCCAAACCCTGTTCAGCTGCTCCAAGCTGCACAGTGACAGGATCGCGTTACCATTTTGAGCTCTCTGGATGTTGAAATGAGCGTAAAGGATCCTTCTCTCTGCATCAGGGCACATGATCAAGTTACCCCATCCTTGCAAGTTCCTGCCTGTGAGCTGAGCCACTGTGACCACCCAACTGCACAACCTTAGTCTGTGACAAATACAAGACAACGTGTCTTGTTTAACCTTTTTTTTACTATATATGAAGCTACTGCAACTATCTCATGCTTACTGGACTCAACAGGAAGACTTCTTGAGCAATAGGCATGTCTTCTCTTTGAGTCCCAGAAAGCATCTCAAGGGCTGCTCTAGTCTGAAAATGCTCAAAAAAAAAAAGTCTTTACACAGAGGAAGGTGTAAGACTGTGGTGCCATGTGAAAATAAGCAGCATCATGGGAAGACTTTCACGGACACTAGATTTCCTTTCTGAATCTGGCCTTCAGAGTCTAGCTTGACTGTGTGGACCAAAACTGGTGTTAAGATCAACACTACACCCCTGTGACCAGGCTAGCACTCACCACACTCCATGGTCCAGCTTGTTTCATGTGCTAAATGGCCTTAGCTCATCTGAAGGTGTCCACACCACTGAATGAACCTGATCGGTACCCCATGCCATGCACATTCCCTGCAGTGGGGACATCAGGAAACTCAGCTCTCTGTCTAGCAGGTCCCAGCACTCACCTCAAGTATAGGGTCGCATCCACACAGGCTGGACAAGGATGCAAGGCAGATTTGAAACCAGACAGGTCTCAAAATGCAGCACCATCAGATCCCAGATCACTCAAGTGTGCTGGCTTTGGTCCCAGATCCAGACTGGTATTGGGGTTGTCTTTACACCAGAAATACCATGAGATCTTTGGGTTTCTCCAGACTGTCATGAGATCTGTGAGGCCCATACAAAACAGTGCCCCTGTCAAAGGGAACCAGTGGCTCCTGCTCCAGCCAGCACACAGGCAAGGAAACAGCAGCTGGAGAAGAGACCCCAAGCACATCATTGGTGCAAGGCAGACATTTCCAAGAACCTATGGTACCAATCTGCCTCCTTGCACTCTGCAGCCTCATGTCAGAGACCAGCTAGGTGTGGAGCTGAGATGGAAAGCATCAGGACAAAAAAATATGCTTCCAGAGAAAAAAGTTACCCAAGAATGGAGATGGGACACCTCAGAGATCTGGGGCTGCATTTTGAGTGCTGCCTGGGTGTGTAAACCTGCCTTGTGTCAAGGACGCAGCAGTGCCCAGAGATCTTTGCCACTGGAGAAGAGGAGCAGGAAGGCAGGAGTGACACAGAATGAGGCAGGATTTGTTAGTAGGTACACTTAGAGGTGGTAAGAAAGGCTTTACAGTGCTCCAAGGGGGAAATATGTGACATATCATTCGTTTTCCCAAGGCAGGGGTAGAAAGGAAGGACAGGTCATCCAGGAAGGAACTGAAACCTTCAGGAAAAACATGAGATTAAAATGTAAACACCAGGAGCAACAGGGCTACAGGGGGTGAGACAAATGGGACTACAGGGAGTGATGGGCTTTTACCCCTTTGCCCATAGGGACTGTCTGTGCCTTGGGGAGAACACGGTGAGCTTCTCAAGGTGTTGGGTCTAACACCCTTGCCCAGCATACCTGGTAAGATGCCTGGCTCACACCACAAGCCAAACACAAGTGACCAAGTGCTGGCACCAAGCTGCCTTTGTGAGGCATTTTCTCTTTTCCCAGGGAACTGCAGCTACCACTCAGTTTGCACGGTGCTTTCTCAACACGGTGTTTAAAATCCAGTGGATCATGTACAACTTTTCAGTGAAACAAGAAGAGATGGGACAACCTACAGGTGCCAGACAAGCTTTTGAATACAGATATTTAAAATAAATGCAAAAAATTTACAAGAATGAAATACTTGTCAGCTACCCAGATCATCACACCTCTCAACATCTTCACACCTCTCAACATCTTCATTACCTCCCCATGTGTTATATATATGTGCAATTCTATGATGGATCATCAATAACCATAAAAATCAGGGCTCTCTGTGATATATAGGTAACAATTGAGAGAGATTATTAAAAAAGGAATGTGAAGGAAAAAGTAAATTATAACTTTAACTCTGGAGACTTTACCATCTCTTCACAACATTCAGAAAAGAACACAGCTGAGGATGATGTTCCTTCCCACAGAGGAAAGAAGTCTTTCAAAAGGGGAAAGTTCTGTGAAAGCCACTCAACATTTTTGCCATTTTTCCTTTCTGTTGTTGAAATTTGGCTTTTAGCGAAAATAGCATATATCTACTATGATACAAATAGGTAGCGTGGAACACAGCTGGTGAACACAAAGGAAAAATCCTGGATAAGGATGGTATGGTCATCGCACTAATGGTGCTGCATCTGAGCTTGATGTCCCCAGTGCAGTGGAAGGCTAAGCACAACACAAATGCAAATTTGAAGAGCAGTTTTCTAATCAGAAAAGCTTTTAAAGGATACCTGGCCAGTCCCTGCTGTGGCTGCAATCAAATTTTCCTTTAAAATCATCAAAGATTGAGCTTTTTGAGGAGGAAACATCCCCATGAAATCTGCAAAGTGGAACTGTCAACAGAGAGGCAGAGCCAGCTGTGCTGCCAGTTCTGGGCATAAGCAGCTGGAATGGAAACACAGCACACATCTTGAAACAACTGCCTGGCTCTCAACTCTGCTCAGTTCGATGGTGTCCTGGTGAGATATCCAGCATGCTGACACTGTCTGGGTGGTTGAGGGTCCCCAGCAGTGAGAGACTCTTTGACACAGAAATAATGTCCTCCACTTGAATGAGCCTGGCACCTGGCTTCTGGATCTACACTTCTACACATGCTTTGATTTTTATTTTTGTAAGCCTGTTTTCTACTGCATTTGTGACAACTGAATTAGGAGGGAATGATAAAAAGCACTTCCACCACCTTAAATGAAATGAAACTTTTCGGGAAATCTGTTCTTGCTTCCTGGGCACTCAGGGAAAAATGTAATGTCAAGGCACAGATGTATTTTATGCAATCTTCTTAGAAGACTTGTGTCTTATTTCTTGTATTTCCTATAGTCTCTTTTGGTTTTCTTACCTATCCTCAAAAAGAAAACCAAGCCCAAAAGCAAACCAACAAAAACCTCACTAAATTAAAGACTGTAATGAGCACATCTTACAAGTATCAATAAACCCATCTATTGGAAGAGCTGGGAATTCTCAAAAACCTAGCTGCAATTTTAAGTAGCGTGGTCTTTAAGTTACCATTGAAATAGTTACCAACTGCTCCCTCTCTAAGATAGACACCAGCAATACAAATCATTTTCTGAAAGATCTAGGGAAAGATGAGTGGCTTTGGAAGAAATCAAAGAGAAGCAGAGATTAAAGAAGATTCCAGGAGGCAATAAAGCATTTATGCAAAATGTCTCATAAAAAATAAAACAAGTAAGGGGAAAGAAGCTATATGGGAAGGGGGGGTGGGGAGCAGGGGGAGAGGTACTTACACTCTTCTTCCATAACAACTATTTTAGTTTCTGAGGCTGGAAAGACTTGTGGTGCTTTCGTTGTTCCTGGGGAAATTAAGGTAAGAAAGTAGTGAACAAAACATCTATTTTGAGCAGAGAAGAGTGGGCTTAGCTACTGCAGGGAGGAGGACAAGAGCAGGTGCTGCTGGGTGGCGCAGGCTGGGGTGGCTGTCAACGTGTTAGTGCTGGTTAGAGTACTGGGAAACAGAGGCAGATAAACGAGTGCCCCACAGGCGATGGCACTCGCTGTAAAGGGCCTCATGCCATTAGGATCTCTGTCGTGATTAAAAAAAGGCAGAAATGGCTCAGGATTCACCCAGTAGGTGATGAGTGAAAACTCGGGACGTTTTCTTAGCCCTGATGGCCAGGAGAGCGCAAAGACAGGATCACAGAACATGACAGCGAGAAAAATGTGGAGTCTGAGAAAAGGTGAGATATCTGAGAGCCTCTATCCCACACATATGTGCAGTTCTGCAGCACAAAGTAATGCTCGTACAAGAGACGGAGGAACGTGAGGCAAATGAAGGCCATGGCCCAAGGCAATATGGGACCCGAGCCCATGTAGCCATTTACTCTTTATAAATGAGGATACTGGGAAAGTCCAATGTCCACAGTCACCAGCTCTCCTCAAGCCTGCTGGCAGTAACAGCCCCTTCTGGATCAAAGCCCCTCACCACCCTCTAGATGCACAAAGAAGAAAGCACCAGGAGCCTAAGTTGTGTGTGAAGCGCCCTGTCAGAGACAGGGGGTGAGACCACCATGAAAAGGTAAAAGCAGGAAGAATTTTTTACAGAAGTTTGTTTTTTTCCTGCAATGTTTAGCAAAAAGGGTGGGGAGGTGTCAGTTAAGGAGGTGTCTAGAAATTTTCTGAGGAAAAAAAAAGAGTCTGAAACAATCATAACTCGGCTGTGCCCTCATGCCCATG
Source organism: Megaceryle torquata (assembly GCA_024611175.1). Lineage (NCBI taxonomy): Eukaryota > Metazoa > Chordata > Aves > Coraciiformes > Cerylidae > Megaceryle > Megaceryle torquata. The sequence goes on along the minus strand of JANIJG010004289.1, from coordinate 57,369 downwards.
TGACACCAATATTAGACTACTCAATAAAGAGAACTGGGAAATGGGACATTTTTCCAAGAAAGTACCTAATTTACCACAAAGTCATAAAAATCTGAAAATAGCACCAAAGCACAATATGTTTTGGCTAAGCCCAGAAGCATTTCCTCAGAAATTGACACCCTCCCAAAGCTTTTCAAAGCAAAAGCATTTCTTTCTGAGCCAGGCATTTTGTGGAAATACCAGAATTGCAGAGGAGACATGAGGTGATGGGTTTGGCTGATGTGCATTTTCTAAGTGACAAGGGGTCACTGCACTGCAGCCACTCTCTTTCTAAAGAAAACGCCTCTTCAATGGGATGTTTTCTGTGATTTACAACAGATCTGCACGGCTGAAAAGGTGCTCCTTTTAAAACTGGTATAAACCAAAAAGTGGTAGTGCGACAGAGCAAAGAGTACTTTGCAACAGCAATGCTGCTTCATCAGGATGAGAATTTTTTACCAGCAGAAACTGAATCTCAGACCTTCACATCCATGGGCCTGAGGGTTTCTTCTCTGCCAGCCAGAATTCAAGTGGGCTCAGGAGCTTCTGCATCCCAGAAGGGGAATGGCCTGTTGGGCTGAGGACACCTCGCTCCTCCACAATGTTCATCTTAAGCCTCAACAGCTCAGGCCACCTCTTGCTGTGACACTTCTTTACAGGGGTGCCCAGAGACGTCCCCAAACTCACGCCTTTGTATCACAACATGCAATGTTAGCTCGGGACTTTTTCCAAGTCCTAGATTCACCTGCCTGTATCACAGCAACATAACAGGACCTCTAACAGTGCTAAGTATCAGGTCAGAAAGGGTGCTCCCCAGCAGACAGTCCCAGAGCATCAGTTCCAGCCAGTCTGCCTGGGACAGGCAGATGTACCAGGTTCCCAGGGACAGGGTGTCAGTAAAGAGGCAGGATATAAAGAAGCAGAACACACAGAAACAGCAATAGCTAGAGTGAGCTTCTGGGGAAGAGGGGAAAGCTCCAAAGGAAGGCCAGCTCACTTATCTGCTCTGATCAATTGTTATAAACTACCAGAACTTCACAGAGCACTGTGTTGAGGATTAGATACAATAGCGTCAGTGGTAAGAAGCCTAGAGAAGAATAGAAGCAGGGACAGAAGACAGGACATACGTGTATTCAGAGACAAGCAGATGTCCTGAGGAGTTTTCTACTGAAGGATATCACAGAAGGGAATTGCAGAAATGAGGAAGCTTGTCAAGGTCCCAAGAAAGCCCAGCAGTAAGCAAAAAGGAAGACTTCAGAATAGCAAGTGCCTGGGCACAGACAAAGGCTGCTTGGCTCTGGGTAGCTCCAGGAGAAAGTGAAAAAAAGTGCAAAGTAGGTGGCAGAGCTGCAAAAGCCTACAGTGACCACCATCATCATCTTTATCTTCGCAAGGGACTACAGCTAGCATTCAACTGCTGTCCTGCCAGTTGACCTGCAAATACCAGCAGCGAGCCGTGCCTGCAGCTGAGCGGGGCCAGCCAATGGCAGAGGTGTGAGGCAGCTTAGAAAATTGTTTAAACAAGACACGGCCACAGCAGGGGACAGCAGGCCATCTATGGGGTCTGAAGCACCTTGAAGCCCCCACTAGGAAGAGATACAGGCAGATCTTTGGGCCTCTTTTGTTGCTTTTCAGGTCTCAACTTATTTCTGGGCAACTCAGGTGTGTCCTCATACACCCTTGTAACCTGAATGAGAGCAACAACGTGTCCTTGCCAGACAGCACACCTTCCTGTGATGGAGAGTGCAACCCTGACAAATGCTGCTGTCACCCCTGTGTGAGGGGAGGGGCAGCTGGAAGTTGTAGTGGGTTGATGTGCCGTAAGCAGCGTGCAGGATCAGAGCCTTGCAGAGGGCACTGCTCAGTTAGGCTCTTCCTCTTGTGAAAGGGGACTGCTAGTGACTGGGAGAGGAGGCAGACAGGGCTCTGATGGTAGATACATGCTGCCCATGCATGTTGCACGTGAAGGTTGTGGATTGCACATGCAGCTCCCAGTCAAAACAGGAACAGTTTACATTGTGATGGGACAGTGAACGAAAGGAGGGGCACTGCCTTGGTTGGCTTACTCTGAACACCTTTCCTATTGGAATCAGAAAGAAATGTAACAGAGCAGTAGGGCTAACATCATAGAAGTGAATCATGATGGCAGAGAAGTCTGAGCATGGATGGCCTTCCTCCAGACTTTGCAAGCACTGGGTATTTACAGACAGAGTAACTCAGGGGGAGGCCACGCGGTACTGCAGCTTCACAGAACAAAAGACTGAGGACTGCAAACATTGCCAAGGCAGAGGTTAATAGAGAAAATAATGCCAGGAAGCAGCAGGAGAAAGCTACCTTCCTTCATATTTGACTAATGCTAATACCAGCACGACAGAGAAACTGGCTCAGACCAAAGGGCTGCAGAGCACAGTGCCCATTGTGAATGGCTTAGGAAACAGCTTGCACAGAGTCATGCCTCCCCTAGTTACACCCTCCTGGCTTCTGGAAACCAATGTAGAGACTTTCTGAGCTGGAGGGTGCATCCAAACCATCATGTTAAGCAATATAATTATTGTGACCAAGATAATAATAAAACCACCTAACCTCAGACTCCATCCGCTGAGCAACAGGAGATGGAGCACACATTCTAGGATGAAAACCAGAAGCAACTTCACTCGTCACAAAGCTATGGTTTAATTACTTGTCTTCTGGTGAGTTTTGCTTCTCAGAAATTCTTTAATAAAAGAAAACATCAAGCCCACCAAATTTCTTTCCTTCTCACCCCTTTTTAAAAAAATACATAGACTGTAAGTTTATTTAAAATGTAAATTAACCACATTGCCAGTGACAGATAACAAAGATAAACATTTATGCTAAGCTGCATTTTTCTTATCTCCCAAGATTGTTTAACTCAATATCTTGAAAGCATGGAACAAAATACAAGACAGATCATGAGCAGAACGCCCCACTTTCTGCTGGAATGGCAGACAGCTCAAGACATTTGCTGGCTTCTCCACTTACCACTTTTCACATTCAGGCTGCCTTTTGCGATGTCTTTCCCTAAAACGTTCTCCGCTTCGCAGCTGTACTCCCCAGCATCTTCCAGCTTCACCTTGTTGAACTGCAGTCTGGAAATCTTTCTGTTGAAAAGTACAGCAGACATTTCTTACTTGGTTGCTGACCATTCTCGTGAATTGATAATCATTCCTGGCCCTGGTACGCTGCCTGGTATGTCACCCCTTCTTGAGAGGATGGGCTGCCTGCCCTCACAGGCTGAACAGGCACTCAAGCTTGGTCAGGATTCAAATGACACCATTCCCAGGAATGAAAACCACCATGACCTCCTAAATGAACATCTCCGTCTGAACTCGCTGCTCTTGACATGTTGCCATGGTTTGGTTTGACACCTGCTCTCATTCACACAGGAAGCTTTGCAAGGGGCTGAGCCCAAAAATCCCAGCATCCCAGCAGACAGAACTTTCTGCACTGGAGCAGTTTTTACTTTACTGATGGACAGCGGGATCTGCCTGCAAGATGGAGATGTGGTGTGTGCATGTTCTGCACCTTCCTCAGCAAGGCAGCTGAGCGGTCTGGTGCTTCACCGGCTGTGTTCAGCAGTGCCACACACTCAAACACCCAAGGGGCCAGGGGGGACTCACCCCCTTACAGCCCGCTAATCAAAACCCCATGGTTTGACCTAGACAGACAGCTTGTAGCTTGACCTGGGCCAACAAACAGGGCAAGCATTTTGCCTCCCCCAAATATACACACTCCAGCATACTGCAAATACAGGGCTGAATCACACACCATCACCAGCCAGAAGTGCCTAGGAAGAGCAGAAGATGATGTGCACGATGATTGCCTGTGTCACTAATGACCCTTTCTTCATGGGAGAGGGAGCAGCTCTGCAGCACATATCTAAGGCACTCCAGGGAAGATGAGCATTGCCTTTCCCACTGGCTGTGCCTGATGTCTCATTCTCTGGGATATCTCTCCGACTAACCTTTTGTTGTCTAGTTTAACACAGATGTGTAGGAGCCTTCAACACACACTGAAAACCACTCATGGGACCACAACAGGACTCCCACACTAGGCCCTTTGTTTTATTACATTTCCTTCCATTTTAGCCACCTTATCAAAAACCACCGTGTACTCTTCTCATGAGAACATCCCTCTGCTTTCTACCCCAAGCTTTTATCTCAGGTCTGCGTCATACAGTCACTTTATTTAGAGACTTGGTAACACTGCCAGCTTTAGAAAGAGGTCCCAGTGGCCTATGTTGCTAAAGGCAAATAAATTTCCTTTTATGTGGAAAATATTCACTAGCTTTGGACATATTTGCAATGTTACATGTGTCATCTGAGAAGGACTTTTCTTTGGGCTGTGCAAATCATCGTCCATAGGAAGTCGCTCACAGAAGCACACTGGCATCTTTTTAACACCCTGACATGCTGTTCTACTGGGAGGCACAGCACAAGGACACAGCGTGAACATCTCACTAGTTATATTAGTAAATTAAAAGCACTTGGAGACAACTTGGTACATCTCCCAGGATACAGGCACTGCCCTCTTTTACAGGATGCGGTCAAGTGTTCAATTGCACGAGTTCAGGCCCCACACTGAGCAATTTTTAAATGAATGTTGACAGTATGCAAAGATCTCTTGAATCTCTCTAATCCCAGGTCTCCCTTAATCCACTGTGTAAAGCCAGTTATTAGGGCCACATGTTCTAATATGGGTGCCTCAAGAAGCAGGCTGGTTCAGAGTGGTGTAAAACTGCCTTGATTCTCAGTGCTGCATGCTTCTCTCAATTTACTTAAGTCTCTTAGAGCAACTTGTGATAGTCCTGGGCATCAAGGTCTTCACTGCTGTGGTGCCTTAGGAGTCAAGCAGCACCCAAGAGACAGCAAAACATTTATGGGCCTGTTGGTACCTGGTGGCAGCTGGGGTCTGCATCTTTGTGTGGGAGGGTCTGATGGGTACCTGATGAAGGAGGCTGGCTCTGTTGGGCTGTAGTGCCCAGCCCAGCACCACGTTTCTCACTCCTTCCACAGAGGCAGGTGTAGGAATGCTTGGTAAAGGGAAGAGGTGGTCTCCTGGTACTACTGAGCACAACTTCAACAAGACTGCCACCAGCACAACCCAGCTATTACTTTCTTTCAGCTGTCTCAACTCTCATTGACAGAATACACCATGTGTTGTATAAACTGCCCCTAGGACAGGCTTGTAGCTATTGCTGCAACACAGAGTGGAAAGGCAGGCAGCACGTGTTGAAAGCAGCTTGGAAGAGTGAGGCTTTAACTCAAAGCCCCATAGAAAACACCACCCTTGCACACCAGCATGCTGAGGCTATCTGCCAGTGCAGAGCTGAAAGCAGTAACAAACATGCTGCCTTCAGCTGCCAGAGGACAGATATTCTAACGATAATTAGCTGCATTGCAATCTCATATGCAAAGCACGTTTCACTGTGTGTAGTAACTGGAAAAATCCACTACAGCATTAGAATATCACCTATGTACGTGATCTTTTACAGATAAAGGGGTTTAAGTCTCAAAGATACAAATTACTAAGTTATTAGTGACACAAAAGGCTAAGGAAAGGGGGCACACTTCACAGATTCATCTCCAAGAGCATTTTTATCTTTTACCTGGAACTGGAGAGGAATGTGAGCAGAATAAAAAGCAATGTTGGCATATATAGCATATTGGCATCAAGCTGAACCAAAACAGGATTATTTTGGTTGTTTTTGTTGTACTGTCAAAAGAGCTTGCTTTTATTTTTCATTGCAGTTTGTGGAAATTCTTCTGGATTGTAAGATCCCTTTAAAAAAATCAAGAGTTTTTTCTGTTTCTCATACCCCAGACCAATGCTGTAGCTACACGTCGTCTCCACACTACGCTCTAATAACGTCAGGGAACAGATGTGGGGGGAAAGGATGAAGGGTGCAGATGAGTAGCATAGCCACAGTGAAGAGAATTTCTCTGTTGCAGGAAGCACTGAAACAGGCAGAGATATCTTGCTTCAGAGCACAAGTTACACACCTTTTCATTCACGTGGGTAATGCCTGTGCCCTAGGAGAACTGATCTGAAGAATAAGAGACTAGACCTTGCTTGATCTATATGCGACAAAGATGACCAGTCTGACTCTGTTGTATTTTACTGTCTCCAAGTGCTACTGAAGTATCTCAAAACTGCCTAGGAAACGTTTTTTTCAAGTTCATGTTCTTCCTCCTGCTGGCCCTGAGGGCAGGTGCTTTGTTCACTTGAGGGGCTGAGGTGCATTTGTTACAAAAATACCAAGTAGCAGCACATGAGAATTCTGTTGTGCAAAGGAGTTTACCAACTCCCCTGCTGTCCTTCTGGGTAGCATGTCGCCTGGGGATGCCAGCCCCTGGGAAAGCCCTACCGTGTGCATTCACAAGGGTGCCTGGCTGCCAGAAGATGCTGTTCTCCTGGAGGATGGTGCTGCCCCAGGCTGTTTGTTCAGTGAAAGGGCCAGGGTCACTGACAGATCCCATCATTTCACTGCAGTGCAACTCCGTTGACATTTCTTTACTCCAGGGGAAAATCTGCCTCATTGTCTTTTCTGACCCTCAGCACATATGACTTAGCCACACACTAATTATCTCCTGTAGTGCCAGAGGAGGAATAAGCCATGGGGAATATGTTGTCTGCAAGCTCTGGGGGATAGGATTCACAAGGAGACCTTCAGCCTGGCCAGAAGAAGATCTCTCAAAATACCTATCTGGTCAACAGAAAAGAGATCCCAAGAGGGCAGTTTGGAGTGATGAGTAAATCACCCTCTGCAGTGCCAATCTCCAGACTACAATGGGAAACAGGGAGATCAGCCTTTGGCCAGGACCTACACAAAGATCCTGGCAAATTCTGGCCGGGAAGGGTGGCCTCATCTGCTGTAATTTAGACATCTCAGAGTTAGACATCTAAATGTGAGCTTGGGCCCTGAGGCCTCCAGTATAATCAGAGCAAAAGAAACAGGCACTTCATCTCAGCCAAGGAGGAACTTTTCATGACAGGAGTTGTGTTCCCAACAGCACTTTGGTCAAGCTTGAATCATTTTTCTCCTCTTACCTACTGCCAAGTGGAAATGGGACCATATTCCCAAGTCATCTCCTCACAAAGCCATTCATCTTAGAGCACATGAGCAGGAGAGCAGCTGCCATGAGTTGCCTCCAAGACACCTACGTTCCACTGAGGACTCAGTGTTCCCTATGCAAGTTCTGCTGCTTCTGCATGGTTCAGGACAAAAATAGCTCTAGGATTACTACTGTTGTATTTTATTAGTCTTCTAAAAATAGGGTAGCTAGAACACAAGTAATAAAGAAGTCAAGGAATTAGATGATGAAGAAAATTTGAAGACTACAGCATATGTGGCCCCTAAATTGTCAATGAGGAGCACTGCACATAGTAAACACACCTGAGATCCTAGGAAAAGGACATTCCCAAACACGACCCTTGCAAAGGACACTGTGAATACACTGCTGTGGTTACCTATTAACTCCATCCCTCTGTTTGCACAGAGAGATGGTGACAGGAAGCACACCAGTATCACAGAGAGCAGAAAGGCCAGCAATTGCTGTAGCATGTACAGCTTACACTCCTGCCAAATATTTAATTGGTGCCTCTGTGCTGTCCTGGCACTCTGCACGGTGGTGAATTTGCCCTGAGAGAGCAGGTTAACGATTGGCAAGAAGATTCAGAATATCCAGTTCTTCAGCTTACAGTCAAAAGTGTTGTCCAGCAACCACCAAACATCAGGCAGCCCAACTGGGTGCAGAAGGGGCTCTCAGTGCCCTGGCCTCAGGGAAAACATTCATCTTCCCTGGCACACAGTGAGATAAAATCAGATAGAACAGATCACGGCAATTCAAAGCAGAGTGGGGGTGGCCGTGGGCAAAGCAACTCTGTCCAGCAGGGCAGAAGTGCCAGCCAGGAGCATCTTCTCCCCTGCACACCCCAATCTCTTCCCTGCCCTTCAGTCACAGTGCAGCACAAGAGAGCTGGGCAAGCCACCTATGCCTGGCAGCGCTCAAGAAATACTGCTGGCCCTAGGCTGGCTGCTCTGCACTCTAGGGCATGATCTGGCTAGCTCAGGATTAGCTACAGAAACAGCAAATGGGAAAGGGGAAAAAAATGCCCTCAAGCAAAGCAATCAAATAAGAGGGGTAAGGACAGGAAGGTTCAGACTTTTCAGCTTGGCCATCATCCCTTCTGCAGTGGGCAAAGTCTTCCTTCCTCCTCCTCTCACACTATCATCTGCCTCGCTCAGTGTTTGACCTGCTCGGAGTGTGCAAGAAGCAGGCAGGGGAGACAGCTAACCACCCTGCAGGTGCCCAGGACAGGACCAACCATCCCCTGACCCCTTCTGCCTACTCTCTCCTACCCCTGTTCCCCAACATTAAAGTGCTGTTCTAACCTGAAAAGCAGATTTGCCCCTTCTCTGCTCAGCAGTGCTGTTGTCTCTCTGTGCCCAGGCTTGGGACAAGCTGATTTTAAAAGGAAGACTCGATCAGTCCTCACTCTGCAGAGCTGACACTGGTCTCAGAGTGAGAGCTGGAGTCCCTTCTGGGTCACACAGCGTCAACAAAAATGGAAAAGATCAATAGGTACGCTCCAAAGAGCAGGGTCACTTGTGCAACCTCCCTCCATCCTCAAATGCAGCCCAGGGCTGCAGTGCCAGACTGGCACGGCTGTTCCTTTGATGGGAAGAGGTGTAGGCACCAGAGGTAGCACAACACACCTGCACACCAGTCTCTGGAGTGGACTTTGTGGCTGCTTTGTTGAGAAGCAACCCCTGGTGTGCTGCTGTTCTTTGTGTCAGGCAAGCCCATGGCAGCTGGCAGTGCGTGAAATCAATAAATACACAAAAGCTGAGTTTTGGGTTAAGACTGATGCACAGACCTGATGTCAGTGTAGAGACCCTTGTATTACCTGTCCCGGAATTCAAGGTAATTGATCCATCCCATAAAATGTTTCCCCCAACTCCAGTGCCAGGTTTTTTATTTATTTGAGAAAATATAGACGCTGGAGCAGTACTCTTGAGGCCAGCTCAGAACAAGTTCTTTCCCTGCTTACTGTGATATGTCACAGGAGCACTCTAGCAGCTTCCCAAGAGCCAGGGACCTCCCAGCACCAAATGTGGGACAGATATCTCCCTGTCCCAAAGAGTGTATGACCTCAGTACAGAGAGCAGACACCCCAGGAGGTACACAGCCAGGACAGCATGCACAGGTCTCTCTATCTCAGCAGCCAAACCACAAGCTCATTCTGTAGCAGGGAGGGAAAGGAAGGGTCAGTGCTGCTAAGGAGCAGGCACAGCAGTTCTAGTTTCACATTAGATGGAAATTGATATGCTGGGCAAATCAGAGGCAGGATCGAAACGTCAGGGATTGCCAGCAGCAGGGGAGGAAGGCCTGAGAGGGCCTTTAAAGCAAAGCAAATTAGTTTTAAAGAATCAGGAGAGGAGGAAAGGGTGGTGCCACACTAAAAGCAGCTGTCTGAGCAGAGCACAGGAATGGAGATGAGCAGAGCCAGGCTGCAAAAACTCAAATCAGGAAAAAACATCTGTGGGAACAAAGGTCACTGGAAAGGGATGGCACCTTCAGGTGGACAGAGAACTACACCTCCCAAACCTCTGTGGAATATATCAGCATGGTGGTACACAGACTTGTGCAAGAGATTCAGCTACAGTTTCGGAGCTCCTTTCTGAGTTTGGAGCCTTCGGGACGCATGTTGTCCTTTTATTCCTAAATCATTTTTCTGCAACTGGTATGTGTCACAGATCCTCACCAGTGCCTGACGCCTGAAGTATAAGGGGGATCTGGCAAATTCATGCTTGTAGTTATATGATGTGCCGTCCCAGATGAACTGCCTGCAGCCTCGGCCTTCCTGCCTCACCCCACCTCTCTTCCCCAGGGCAAAGCATTTTAACTTGAACTAGATGAATGGGATTTCAGCTCCTGTCTCAATGAGTGCTTCAACCTAATCTGTGACATTTTGAATCGCAGTAGGCTAAGGTCTGCAGGGAGAGATTTTATGTTTTTTTAAGCAGCCAACATCACTGAAAAAAAAGCCACAAGATTTCAGGCACATAAAGCTCCTTCCACCTCTAACTTTGCACACAAAATCAGTTGAAGCAGCCCAGCATCTGACCATAACTCATTAGCCACTATAACTCAGTCAAGTTTGATTAAATGCCCATTCCCTGAATCAATTAGGGGCCCCAACTTGCAAAGTTTGTGGATTGTTCTAGCTCAAGACCCAACTGCTTCTCCTTTCAGTTCTCAAATTCCCTGGTTCAGTCCCAGGTGCATTGGCCAAGATGATGTCCATCATCTCCTTTAAAACAACAAACAGACAAACAAAGGAAATGCTCTCCTTCACACCCCCCTCCAACAAAGTGCCTTCAGCAGCTAAAACTAAATCCCAGATATCGGAGACTTATAATGACATCGTGAGAGTTAGCAAGGCAGAAGCTCCCCTGGTGATAATAACAACACCGGTGCTTGAGAAGAGTCTTAGCTTCAAGGCATCTGGTATTGCTCTTGCAAGATCCATTGTCAAATGAGCTTTTTCCTTTGTTTAAAAATGTCAGCCTGAAGACCCCTGCCAGAGTGGTGGTATAGCCTGCTTGGGTTCACTCTGGCTCCCACAAGGCTTCAACAGTTCTCTTTGCCCCTCCTTGTCTCCAGGCTTAATTAGGAAATCATTTATCTTTATTGGCACTCTCTTTCCCCTGCTGCTTTGGCATTATTTTTTTTTTTTTGCCATCATTCCAGAGCAGTGAGCTGTACAGGGAAGACCACAGCCCCATTCATTGTGGGTGGGGAATAATCTACAGCAGGGAGCTCTACAAGGAAGACCCCAGCAATGAATCTGCCCCAACTAGCATCGCCTGAGGGACTACTGTACAGAAACAGGAGAGGAGGGCATCCCTTGGCTCCATTTACAGGCTAACAATAGGGATTCCTGGTGATACTGAAAGTAGGACACTACTCCCAAGGGGTGTCATATGGTCAGCCTGTCCCAAACTGAACTGCCAACCCTCTCCAGTCTAATGATATGCCTACTTCATCACTCCAGCAATCTCCCTTGGTAAAAGAGCACACGAAGGGAAGAGACTGTAAGGACAAGACAGCCACAGCTAGGAGACTACTAGGCTCCTGGACCCCCCCTGACTCCAGCTGAAGATTGACAGGTTTCAGAGATGGGCCCTGAGCAGAGCCTAAAGTGGGGTAGGTTCTCTACACCTCCACAAGCAGAAGCTCCCTTGGCTTTCTCCATAGTTAGCATTTGACTATTTGCCAGGACAGGCAGAGAGTCAAAGCCCAGTCTTCTTGGGAGCCAGCAGCCTCCATCAGATCTCAGATGCACTTCGCAGAAAATGCATCGCTGTCATCTCAGATGGAGAGCCACTCACTGTGCTGTACTTCCACTACTGCACACAACTCTTTCTCGGCAATTTCTCTAGGTTCCCCATCACTTGTGTTTTATTCAAATTGAGCCAGAGATAAAATTCCAGCCAATAATTTTTGCCACCTTAAAGAGGTTTCCTCTCTTGCAACCCAGGCTTGCCCCAGCCTGTTACTAATTACAAATGGAACATGCAGTTCAGAAAGGAGGAATCAGAATCTTTCCCCTCCCTCAAGCAAATGCCCATTGAAAAAAACCAAAACCCTCTCCTTTGCTTGATGGCACCAGAAGTTTTGCCGGTAAGTTTAATAAACACGAGGGAAGATGATTGATGGAAATGATGAAGAGCTGACATGCAGTTAACTGATTCCTCCTTACAACAAGTATTTTCCTTATTTTCAAAGAGATCTCCTACTCTAGGAAGGCCAGCGGGATCAGATGAAAACCTGATCACAAAAAAAAAAAAAAAAAAGATCTCAAGGCTCTTGAAACACACAGGAAGGAAAGCCAGGCACAGAGCAGTAGAGGAATCAGTCACAGAGGGCAACCATGTTCTTATCTCCCATCCTAATCCTCTTCATGTTGTCTAAGGACTGCAGAGTTGCAGACTCTGACGAGGACTCCTAGGGCCAAAATCACTAGGGACAACATCTCCACATTCAGGCAGGACTAATTTTGTCTGGCTCTAGCAGACAACTCTTAGGCTGTGGGATCAAACTTTTAAAGAAATTGTCCTATGTAACTGGCCAGGTGCTGCACAGTCCATGAAGTTTATGCCCTGTGTACTTCCTCTAGCAAAGTCCCTCCCCGGTGCTCTATTTCTGCCCTCTGGGAACCCCACTCTATTCTGAACTCAAAGGAAGAGCAGAAGATTATGTGGAGACCAGTGCTATCTTTAAGTGGAGTCAGATGGATAAACCCCATTAATCATACAGTAAGAATTCCTTTCTGAGCTTTACAGTTTAGGATGCTTATCCTTCCCTGGAGTGTTCTCTTAACATGTTGGATGTAATGATGTACACCTATATCCCATGTCCAGTTTTAGGTCCCTCCATTAAACTCAGCCCCAGTAGCTACTTAATGGAGATAAGCAGTCATGAGGGTTCCCTTCATCCTCAGCCTGTGTGCACAAAGCAGTTTCTAATGTTCGCTGCACACAGACAAGACCAGGAGGAGGCAGGTCCAATGCCAGCAAGCACTCGGCCTTCAAGGTGTTTTCAAGCATGGGGACCTAGCAAACAAAGTGGAGAAGAGAGCCTGAAAGCTGAAAATGCCAGACCAGGTGCGCAAAGACCCACCCAGATCCATGGGGAGAAGTGTTCATGCACTGCTGACTGCTCAACAAGGGGCAAATGGTCAACAAAGGGTTATCACCTCAGCACTATCCCAACTTGACAGCTGCTTGAGTCTAGTCTTTGTAGCCAGGTCCCAGCCCCAGACAGGCAACATCTCCACTTAATGGCATGTTTTAACGGCAGCAAGTAGCAGAAGCAAAGACGGGAAGAGATGCTGGAAGCAGATCAGCAGGGAACACTTTGGGCTCATACCTTTGTTGCTGAGGAGCCTCAAATAGACAAGGAGGCAGGTGCTCAGCTTTCTTGAAAACATTTACCCTTGGGCTTATTTTGCCAGCAGGAAGCACTTCTAGCATGCACATGTCTTTGGCCTGTCACTGGCAAGCCGTGAGCCAACGTGTTGCCATGGAAACTGGTAAATGCAGAATTATGACTTGACAGTAGCGTCCTGACAAAAGAGGATCAACCTTCTTTCATATGTTTGTGTCTCTGACACAGGGAGCTCATGCCCCCACACACACCGCTGTGGGTGGGATGCCATCCTGTCACAGCTTCGTGCTGGACACAGGGTGCCAGGAGGCAAGGAAGGACTTTGATCTCTGGGAGCACAGCAGGGAAATGCCGCAAGAGGCGCTTCTCACCATTGCCAGGACCTCTCCCCAGAGAGTTTTGTTGGGTGTTTGGTCTGGGGCTTACTGCTCTCTAGCTCTGAGGGAAATAGCTCCCCAACATTCCTGTGAGACCCCAGCAAGCTCAAGGTTCCACAAGCCTCCTGCCCACAGGGGTACAGTGTCCACATGGGGTGGACCAGCAGGCTTCCCACGCCTGGTTGCAGTGGGTGGTGCAGACACTCCTCCAGGGCATCCCAGCTCCAGTACCCATTGGAAAACAACAGAGGCCATGAGGCTGACAAGGGCCACGGAAATAGTGAGGCCAACACAGCAAAGAGCCAGGGACAGTTCTGCCCTACCTCTGCTGCCTGCAAGCCCAGACAGCCCTTCCTGAGCAGATAGCATCCACTAGACATGAGCCAGTTATCCTTCACCCACTCGTGTTTCTAGCCTAAGCCTTCCACTGCCCACCTCGCTGCCTGATGCCTAAACAACCATGGATACTACATTTATTATGAAGATCAACCGTTTTGGGTGTGACTTTGAAGTCAAAACCAATTGGACTGAAACGACATTAGAGCAATTGACGATGACCCATTCAAGAACCAACTGATTTTTCTAACTGATTTTTTTAGTGGCTTCTAATTTTAAAAATTCATATTCTGTCAAGTCCATAATGAGAAGAGGTGAGCTATTTTTCACACACTCAAAGATAACATATGTTAGCAAAGAATTAGTTTCAAGTTTTCCAAGGGGTTGGGCAGCTGCAAGCTGACTTTGCTGCTGGCTAGGTCAGGATATATGAATATAGCATAGTCACGATTATGGAAAAAATTTAAGATACATCATATGCAAATATTTGGCCTTGAAAAATATCAACATGGATCCATTTAAATTAGTTCCTAGTGAGAACTCCTTTGCTTAGTCACTGGGGTCTATTTCTCCCGGTGTTTTTGCACCGCCTGAATGAGACGGTCCCTGGCGTGACACTCGCTGAGAGCAGCTGCCCCGAGAGCTTTGCTGTGTGGGCAGCTTGAGGCAGCCAAGACAAAGCTTGCCCTGGGTGCAGTACACGACACCTGAACGGGTGACTACAGGCCCTAATCAGACAGTATCATGAGGTGCCCTTGCATCCCTGCAGTTGCCTTAGATACTTTTGAGTCTTATCTAAATTCAGGAGAGAACAGAGCAATTCCTCCCACATTTATGTAGGCTGGCTGTTGGATGGTGGGGTGACTGCTGAGTTTGGAGAGTTTCTGCAGCCAAACTACTAATCACAAAGCGGGATTCACTCCAGGGAACCCGAGCTGCCCACAACCAGTCTACAGCCATCAAGGAAAGAGTTATCTCCCTAGGTCACTAGACACCTGTCTCAGAAATCCAATGACACAGTCACCCAAGGGGAGCCCTATCTACAAACCCAGCACCTATCCTGTGCACATCTCTCTCCGTGGTACTCTCTAAGGAAACTGGGAATCCTGCTTACTCTCGGTACATCTCAGTAAATGGGCTGTGCATGGTCCTGTGACCCTGAGGAAGCATCTCGGTATCTCCTCAGCAGCAACCTGGATAGCAGAGCATCACTTCTAGCCAGACAGTTCCCCAGACCCAGAGGCTCAGCACCAGTGAGCAGAGGCAGAGCAGCCCCATAGCATACTTACTTCCCATTCCCATACTTGATCCGGATGTCTTTGCTCTTCTTCAGTTCTTTGCCATCTTTAAACCACTTGTAGGATGGCTGAGGGTTTCCAGCAGTTGCCTCACATTTCAGTGAAATCTTTTCACCAACATGAACGTTTGGGCTTTTCAGTTTCTTCAGTTTGGGAGGGACAGCTACAAAAAGAGAAACCACACAATGTGAAATCTGCCTCTTTCAGAGGCCATGTACAAGCAACATGAGCCCACCGAGCCCCCTCCCCTGGGAAAAGCACTCGCCGTCCCTGGTGCTGCAGGGTGGATGGAGAAGGGATGGATGCCAGCTTGACTCCCTGGGTTTTACCAGCACACAGGCAGGGAAGGAGCACAGAGTCAGAAACATCACATTGGGAACAGACTTTCTTCTCTGCTCCATGTGGCCAGACTCAATGGTTCCACCATTGAGCGGTGGGGTGGTGAGGTTGGGTAGGGGTTTGTTCAGCTCTCCAGGCTCCCCCACCAAGCCAGACCCAGGAATGCAGGAGCTCAAGCTCTTCTGAGACTAACTTTCCTTTGCACCCTGCCATTGCTGCCAATAATTACCAACACCTACGTGACCTCTGCCAACGGGCACGCTGCCAATCCCACAGCCCCACCAACCACAGCCAGAGTGTTTTGCTGCAGAAGGAGCCAGGGTAGGTCACAGGGAGCAGTCCCCCATCCTCCAGCAGCATGAACCACAGACATTCCTGCTGCCAGGACAGTCATTCAGCACGACAGCATCAGCAGCAGAGTAACAGCCACTGAGAGCAGCTGCAGTGAAACCTGCGAGCATGATGAGAAGGGGAGCGACAGCTATTCTTCAGGTTACAGTTAGAAAAGTGAAATAATAAAGCTATTTAAAATGGTTTTAGGACCCATAATGTCAGACTGGCCAGCAGCTTTTCCAGTCTGAAGCTTGGCTCTGCTTGTAAGCTTTCCTGGGTGTTTCAGAAAGGTGATTTTACCATGCATCTGGAACATCAGCCAGAGAGGGAGACACTTCTTATCAATCTCTGCCCAGCTTTATATTAAACCTGACAAGAAAGGATTAGCAGGCTTGTAATTTTTCTTTCAACGGACAGCTCTGTACTCTTCTAGATCCCTTTTTCATTCTCAGTGTTGACTTTAAAAAAGAAAATAGCAAGTGTCTGGTTCTGCCTTAAGAATGCTGCTAACAATGATTTCCACTTGTCTAAGATGTGTTACAGATAAAGTAATTCCTCTAATATGCACAAGCTGTCATTAAATTGCTTAGTGCATTTTGATCTTGCAATATGGAAGAGCAATCAAAGAAGGAGGAACTGGATGGGTTTCATTAGAGCAATCATTTTATAGACCTTCCTATGTCTCTGCTCATTCCTAGTGCCAAGCTAAGTTACTGTAGGTTGGTTTTGTTGAAAGATAGCTCTCACTGAAAGTGATCTTATACAAAATAAACAAACACAGCAACCATCAGGTGTACGCTCCTGTGACAGGAAGCTCTCAGAACTCTCACACTCCTTTGTTTTATGTGTAAGGCCATGAGAAGCTAAATTATCCCTAACTGAAAAGTACAAACATGGACAGAAACAGGTAAGAGAAAGGGGTCCAGAGAAACATGAATCAGGTGGGCAGAGCTCATAGTGACTGAAAGGCAAACCCGGCGATGTCTATGATCATGAGAAGAGAGGTACCTGGCAGGGCACACGTGGGTAACGCAGCAGGTCTGGTCCCAAGCACACCAGACCTTCTGCTGACTGGGCTGCACAGCTACCCCAGCGCCAAGGCACAGAAGAAATCTTAAGATCCAGGAGTGCAAAGGAAGAATGTTTAGTGCACCAAGGAAAAAAAGCATAAACCCCACCAAACAGTCTTGCCGACTGTTATTTTTGCACAACCCAAGCCTTCTGCAGGCTCCCTTGAAACCCGTGGCACGGGCAGCAGGGACGACTGCACATGTGCTAATGGGGCAGGGACAGCACAAAAACCGGCTTGGACGGCTGCAGGCAATTGCTTCAGGGTGCACATGCTTCCCAGGTTACTGTTCTGGCACAGAGACTTCCAAACAGAAATTATCTCAGCTTTCCCCAAATTTCAAGAGTTCTATGAAAATCCAAGGTGTCCTGGGTTTTGTGAAGCAATATTCCTGATCCTTGCCTGGAAATCGGTCCCCCAGAAAAGCAGGAAGGCAATGAATGGAGAAGAGAGCTTCTCTCTTCTTAGAACACTCTGCACAGAGAGCCAGAAAGGTAAACAGAACCTTGCTTTTTATAGGGGTCATTTTGGGGAACAGAGAAATAGACTGTCAAATATTTATTCTGTCTGAATGTGTGTGTCGGTTGGTTCCTATTGTACACCGAGGTCACCCTGTCCCATGCCAGCAGCATACATATGCCTTAAATACTAGGAAGGTCCTGACCTTGGCATTGGTGCATCTGCTTCATACCATTTCCAGGCTTGCGGATTGCAGAATTACGGAACAGTCAGCATGGTCTTGGAGAAGGATGTGTCAGCCCTGCCCTTCTCCCCAGAAAATGCTGGCAAGAGCAGAGCAAAGCCCAGGAACATGAGATCATTGAAGGAGAGGGCCAAGAACAAGCAAGAAGCCTTCTAAAATCTCCATTACCTGGTTCCTGCTCACTGACGTGAATTTACATGAACATTGCTAAAGCAACAGGTCCAAAGAGACATATTCCAAGGTCAGCAGAGATGGAGCTGACACACAGGGCAGGGGCTCTGCCTGCATTGTACGACTGTACCCATCCAGCAGAGAGTCCTACCCAGAAAAAGGAAGGAGAACATGTTTCCCTCCAGACTGCACATCTTCAGCTGTCTTGGCAGAGGAGGGGAAAGGTCCATGCATTCAGCTCGTGAGGCACACTTCACGGACTGTAATTCCCTGGTTGAATCAGAAAGGCCAGTGAAATAGGAATCCAATCCAGAAATGTTTTGGACTGTGTCTAGGAAGGGCGCTGTGCACAAAGCAACAGAGCTGTGCTCCCTGACATCCAGCACATCTTGCTCTGCACTACACGCCTGCCTTGTCCTTGGACAGCATCATGGGAGGAGCAGGCAGAGGCCCAAGCCTGGGGACACAGCGTCCAGACCCGTGCACAGGCTGCCCAGACCTGGTATCCTAGAAGGGCTGCTCTGGGCTGGAAAGTCTTTCTTCATAACTCCAGCATCTTTTGGAAAAACACAGACATCCTTGTTCAGAGGCATTAACTGCTCATGGGTCTGTTTAATGCCAGTCAAAGACCCTCCACCGTTTTTTATTCTTATTGTTTAAACTGCAGCCCTTATTCCTAGCCTGAATTTCTCTAACTTTGGCTTCCATCCAAGAGATCTCTCTGTCTTTCTCTGGTAAATTTGAATCCCATCTAGCAACCAGAAACCTCTTCCTTTTTAGGTACTTGTAAACTATGAAAGAATCACCTTTCAACCTTCTCCAGCAGTAAACTAAAGTAGCTTTAGAGAACAAAGCAGTGCACAGTGCGCTAATACTGGAGTATGTCAAAGTTTTACCTTTTGGTTCATTTTCAGCTTCAACATCAGCCCAGTGCCTATCCCTGTCCAAATCAGAGTTGCAGCTCAGAAAGTCATGAGTTTAGTTCAAACAGACATAAGGATTTGAAAAGGGTCCCCTGTCTTTAGAGCTCTGAATAGTTTGAGTCATTTTAATCTCCTCCTTGTTTGGTACTTTTTCAAAAATGTTGGGAAAACAAAGTCACTACCTTTGCAGATACCAAGATAACATACTATCCCTGGCAAACAGTCTCAGATGTACACCAAGCAAGGTCCAGGTCCAATTTCCCAACATTTCCACCAGCTCCCAGCTTCCCAGCCCCCTCCACAGAGGTTACTACTGCTCAGATGCGGCCAATGTACAGGTTTTGTCAGAGCCACTGAAACAGGGCCATCCAAGTCACATCATCATGAGCTGGAGCTGCTGTTTCTGCTCCCCTATCATCTCAATCTCATGGTCTGCCAGCTCCTGGCCTCCTCCACAGCTAATTAAACCACACAAACCGCTCAGCCATGGCTGCTACTGGGTTCATGAAAATAGGGAGGAGGTTTTTGGCTGTGCTTGTCAGACTGAGGCTACAGGTAGCTTCAGGCAATCATTTAGGTCACCTTTCAATCCTGTCAACCCCTCCTCTACCCAAATTCAAATCTCCTCTCTGTGAGGGTGAAGAACCACCAGCTTCACAAACCCCAAG
Source organism: Megaceryle torquata (assembly GCA_024611175.1). Taxonomy (NCBI): domain Eukaryota; kingdom Metazoa; phylum Chordata; class Aves; order Coraciiformes; family Cerylidae; genus Megaceryle; species Megaceryle torquata. The sequence continues at coordinate 38,160 of JANIJG010004289.1, read as the reverse complement.
GTGTTGGACAGAAGAGGCAGCCACACTCCAGGCAATTTTTCTAACAACCAACCATGTCAAGAGAAGCTGTGCTGCAGAAAGGAAGGTTTAATCCTGGTAAAGCTGAGACCAACAATAAATACAGATTTTCTACAGGATTTTGCTTACTTCAAGGTTAGAGGAAATCTAAGCAACCATTCCATCCCAGCCTATGCTAGTGGTGTAAGCCATAAGAATTAACCCTAATACATGCTGGGGCCAGGATCTACAAATGCACACTATTTCCAAACCTGTTTCAAGAGAGACATTAAGAGGCCTCTGCATGAGAGGTTTGCCCTCTGACAGCAGTCCTGGCACCTACTGCCAAGTTACCACCTTCTCATGAAGAGGAGAAGGTTATAAAAGTCTATAAAAACCTGAGCTCTAAATCACACCATATAAGTTGCTTAAACATCCCCCATAAGAGGACTTATATGTCCAGACTGCTTTAATTATTTAACTTCTGATTATAGAATCATAGAATGCCTTGGGTTGGAAGGGACCTCTAAAGGTCACCTAGTCTAACCCCTCTGCAGGAAGCAAGGACATCCTCAATTAGATCAGGATGCTCAGAGTCATTATATTTGACTTTACATTGAAGTACCTTGATTACAACACCACCTCTTCTACTTCTGGTACCTGGAGTATGCCTGAAAGCACCTTAGAGCCTCGACTCAAAACATCATGAATCATAAACAGGCAAAGTGCCCAGAGTTCAACAAAACCACATCTCACCCACAAAGCATCATACATAAACAACCCCTCAGCAGCATAAAGCAGAAGCTAGTAATTCTGGGGAAGGTGCTCAATGAACTCTCTAACAGCCAGCAACACTAACCACAAACACCTCTTCAAGAGCTGCTGTCTTGCTTGCTGTGGGAGATCCTCCAGAGCGGACAATCTATAGATACATATGGGATCTCTGGGCAACAGATGTCATGAGTAGATGTGACTTATCTTCCTGGTCTCCTCCAGAGGATGGAGTGTCAACCACTGGAGGCTCCCCCATACTGCCTAGCACACAGGGAGGGAAAAATGTTTAGGCAGGTGGATCTGGAGAAATGGGAGGACAGGATCCTTCTATGTCTCTATGAGTAGCTGAGGAAGAAGGCAATTTAGCTCGAATTCCTGTGGCCATGGAAAAGAGAGGCTGAAAAATGCTTTCTCACAGGAATGGGGGGACACGCGAGGAGACTTGGGACCTACAAACTCGCAGGAGATGCCTTGACATACCTACATCAAAGCAACAACTTTCATCACTGTCCTTCCACCCAACTGTAATCCTCAGGTCAGGACACCTCTCCTCTGGCAGGAAGGGAGGGAAGCCAGACAAGTGATCTCTCGGAAATGGGCTGTGTTTCTCAGACTGCACAAGCCATTAGCCCTTCCACACTGGTGCCAGGGCTTCCAGCTCCTGGGCTAATCTCCAAGAGTGTGCACTCCCAGTTCTCAATCAGCAAATCTAGACACCCAAAGGTATGCTACAGGCACAAGTCCTTGAGGCTCCCAGGCTCCTCAACATTGAAGTACAAGAGCTGGGGGCTTGGGCAAGTGTCATGCCTCATCTCAGAGGTTGCTATTCTCTAAGCAACTTCTGGAGCATCCCCACCACTTTGCTGCTCAAAGTCTCACTCACAGGAGTACCGGCCTTCCCTTTCACATAGAGCATCTCAACTGTGAGGTTCTCCCAGACTGAAAGTTCCAGAATTCATCTTCCCATGGAAAATGTTTTGCAGCCTCAACTTGTTCTGAATTCCAACACAAACTTCTGCAAAGGTGGCGACACGTGTCCCTGGCACAGGGTATCAACATGCAGGTCTGGAGACCAGACAGGTCTTTAGCAGGTCAGTATGTCCTGCACTGGGCTAATATATCTTACTTCTTGGCTAATACAGCCCTACTGCTCCTGCTATATTTGCTGCCTCTACCATTTTTATCAGAGGTGATACTCCTTTGGCTTTTGTTTGCTTTGGCCTTTATTTGACAAGGAGACAAAACTGAATCCCAGCAGCAGCAGCTCCTCTATACCTTGACTCTTTGACCTTTTCAATACTGGCTGCAAACACCAACTCATCTAAAAATGACCTGCTCTGAGGAAAGCTCCCTCCAGACAGAAGGAAGGGAAACATGGCAGCCACTTGGAAAAAAGCCTTGCTTAACACTTTACACACTCTAAGTTTTTGTCCTCCTTTTTTTCCTGTTTGTTTTCTGTTTGTTTTAATAGAGAGGGTAACAATGTAGTCGCTGCTGTGCACCTCAGCAGGCTGTGGCATCTACCGCTGGGACTCTGAATGAGGCTCAGCTCTTTAGTGGCAGGGTCACAAGTAGTGCTCTGAGTCTGTCACTTTCCAGTACCCCTGAAGGTAACTGGGCTGTATTTAACTAAAGCTGTATCTGAAATGGGGGAGGGAATGAAAGACCCCAGCTTTATTCAATGGGTGGACACAACCTCCACAAACCACTCAAAGTCCAGAGCCTGCAGGAGAGAACCACATGTGACTGCCACATCACCCTATACCAACCTCTGCCACTACCCACCTGTGGGTAATAACAGGCTCCAAATTGAGAATATAAAATATAATATAGTATCTGCAATATGCTTTAGCAACTTATATTTCCAGTTTATGCAAAAAGGATGATCAGACTTTCTCACAGCTAACATGACTGTCTTTGTCCACTGCAGCAGCTCACTCAGATTTCCATGTCCAGGGCATGGGTACATGGCAGGTGAACCATAATGTCGCATTTCAATTTCTAAGGGGCAGCATTCTGCTGTAGCCATGATTAGGCCTTCTAATCAACACACAGCCATATCCTTCTTACTAGATATGTGACAGCAGGGACTCCACTGTGGGAACCAGCACTAGACAACATGGGGCACTTCTGGTATCTACACTTTGCCTCCACTGTCCATGTGTCTGTCGGTGCAGTAACTGCAAAGACATAGGCTTCAGCAAGTGTTAGCAACCCAAAGCTCTCCCAGGACACAGAAGGTGTAGTGTGTGCCTAGCACACACCATGCTGCTGTGCCCTTCCCAAAGGGGTACACCAGCAGGAGGCAAAAGTGTATCTTTGTGTTCCTGGGAGAGGTCCCACTTGGACAGCTGGAGACACTAGGCATGACAATGCAGAAGCCATTCCTCCAGGTCCTAGAGGGTCTGCTGAGGACATCCACCTAACTGACTCCCATTGAACAGACAGTGATGTGGAGAGGACCCAGATGATGGGAAGTGTGAAGATGCTGAAAAGACTGAGATCAGCAGACCTGGAGTTGGAATGAAGCTTGGAAACCTTGCTGGAGCCAGAACAACTGCATTAATCCTACCTACGTGTCCCACGACATCTCTACCATACAATTTTTTTTCCCCCTTAATTAGGTTCCTGTAGCTCTTGGTATCTCAGGGAGGATAAAATACTACAATGACAATCCACAGCACTACATATATTTAAAACTGTGAGCATTTCCATGACCATTCCCATCAACCAAAGAAAAATCACGGGAAACTTACAAGCAGGTTTGCTGATTTAGGTTTTCCTGCTGGCAGCTCAAACCATGGGAAAAGGTGCCACAAAGCCATGAATTTCACTCTCCTGTTGCAAGTGCTAGCTCCACTTACATAAAAGAGCAACAGACAAATTCCTCCCCCTCTGTCTTTCTCTTTCCCACACTTAATATTTAGTTATTCTTCTTTCAAGTGAAAGTTTTGAAATTGGTGTATGATTTGGTCCAGAGCCTCAGGCTGAAATCTCATCTCCATTGAAATCAATGAGCATTTGGCCACTTGGTAAGGTTGTCTTCCCAATACACCCAAATTGTTATGACAGCTTATCTTTTATCACCAATATGGGCAGAACTGCTGGAGGTGCCTGTGTACATGGCCACTCAAACTCCTACCTGAACAGCATAACAGCTACAAAGTAACTCACATACAAATATAAAATATTAAATTCCAGGGCTGAAGTGCTTGGATTTGCCAAACCTAGTACTCTATGAACACTAGCTGGTTTGCAAACAAAGTAATTGGAGTAGAATTGCTATTGTGTTTGTTTGTTTTGAATATTTTTGGCCAGGAAGTTGTCCTGGAGGTATAGTTGAGCATAAGTGGTCTGGTGGAAAAATGTCATTCATTCTGTTCCTATTAAAACCAAAAACAATAGCCACACAAAGACAGCAGCGACAATTTCTGCTCTTCATGCCTCTAACAATGTGTTTTCAACCCTAAAGGCAACATCTTGTTTGTACCCAATTGATTCTGGGATCACATTTTATATAATCAAATATATCTTTGAACAAAGATATATTTTATGAACTGCTCAATTTCCAGATGACCTTGGAAATAGCAATTCATAAAATATAGCTTTATCTCTATCTTCACAATCAGCTAGAAAAATGGCCCACCCATATTCTGTGGACTGCCAGTCAAGACCCAGCCAACAAACAAATTACCAAGGGCATCCAAAACTTTAAAATACATTAATTCTTTGTTTCAGCCACTGAATGCAAAACGCAAATTACTTGCCTTTGTACCCTGGTAAAAGACCTGGGTGGCATCCATCATCTTTTAATCACCAAAGGAAAGTGTAACCCTCACCCCAGGAGGCAAAACAATCTAAGTTAGCAAAAATCTTGTTTCATTAAATGTTTGTTATGAAATCTCTATCTGAAACCATATAGAAAGCCCTTATGGTCACGGCAGAGGCTGAAGACTATGCTTCAGGTTACAGGGAAGGATTCGCTGATGTAAAAGGGCCATTAGGGAATATCATCAGTTCTAGAAAGGGATGAAAAAAAACCCTGTTTGGTGTTTTACAGCTCTATCAACCACAGCAGGAGAAAAGCACCTTTAGAGGGGAACTGAAATTCTTTTAACAGACTGAGTGGGCTCTCCTGGTGACAGGAGGACAGAAGACACAGCATCATGGACTGGTGGGAGCATTGCAGGTAAACCTGTGAAAACAGGAGCCACTGCAATACCAAGGGTACAGAACAACCCCAGACATCACCCACCAAGTCAGCACAAAGAGCCACTACAAGCAGATAAATGCAATTAAGTCTATGATTGAGGTGCAAGGTTTGAACAAGTAAACATTTCTCCCTCTGCCTCTAGCCCTGTCTCATATACATCAAAGTTAGGCATAAAAGTGAAGGCAGAGGGATGAACTCTTAGCTTTAGATAGCACAGCACTTCTGGACATCTTTCTTCCTCTCCAAATATATTGTTCTATATTCTATATTTATATTTATCTATTATATATTTATTTAACTCCAGGGGTGTTAAATTCCCAGGAGGCGAGGTCCGAGGTCAGGAAGACCATAAACACAGAGCACTGTCTGCAGCACCTCACTGCAGAGGGACCGCTCAAACCCAGCCGACATCCGCAAAAATCGCAGCGCAGAATCTGCCTCCTTCCCCACCCCAGCAGACTGACAGGTGAGAGTCAGTTTTAACAAGTGTTTTCAAACATGTTTAACATGGACAAGTAGGGAAAAATGAGCAAAACTTGGGATCAGTTACAGAGCTGTTAATTCTACCCAGGCAGAGGTCAGTTGAAGGTCAGATGCGGCAGCCCAGCTTGCAACATATTTTGATATTTTAACCTCCCAGGAAGTCCTGGGCCAGAGGATGTTCGGGTGTTTCATAGATGACCAGGTAGAAACATCTCACAAAGCAGGCATTCAAAGAAGAAAGCAATCTGACATCTAGACAAATAAATTTGATTCGCAGTCTCAATCATTAAGGCGGGGGGATTTTTAACTTTTAACCTATAAAATCATATTTGCTTGCATTCCATGACAAAAGCCAACCACTTGCAGTTTTAATTACAAATATTTATTTTCCATGTCTCTTCTTACTTTGAAAGTTCACCATTGTCTCAGTCAGGGTTTTGACAAATCCACCAGAGGGTATTTCCAAAACAGAAAACCGTGTTTTTATCGGGATCTCCCCACAAGAGACCCTGGGGCTTGCATTAAAGACTTGTTTGTTCTCTGTGATGTTATATTAGAAAGATTAAAAGTTTTTCTGTTAATTCAAGAAATGTTTGAAAGCACTGGTACCAAAAGAACCTCAGACAGCAGCCGCAGGTCTGGTTTTCATCCAAACACAGGAAAAGGAAAGAAAATAAAATCATCCCCAAGACAGCTTTTTCAAGGCAGCTGGACACGGGGTTTGGGCACGTACATTAGGTGCGGGCAGAACCACCACCCTGCACTATAATGTTCTCCCAACGCACAGGATGGCCCGGCTCTCCGTTGCTGCTGGAGCAACGGCCCACATCAGCCTGAGTTCTGCTCTCATCCCACGCATTGACCTCTCTGTTGAAACCAGCAGGACCCTTAGCACAAGAGAACACGATCCGCAGAGAGGGGCTGGCTGCGCTCCGTGCCAGCGGTGCCCGCACGCCGGCCGAGCCCAAGGAGTGCCCGAGCCCCATGGAGAAGGGGCCACCCTCCTCTGTGGGCTGCAGGGAAGCAGCTAGCTGTAAATTCCGTTTGGGACTCTGGGCACTGCCCAGTGGAGACACTAACACAGCGTGTCTCCTGCCTTGTCCAGAGTGTGGCTTCCCAGCATTGTTCTGAATAGCTCCGGACCCCCACTGAAGTGCAGCGATGGGTGGCTTACACTGAAATGTCCCCCAACCAGGCTGATTTACGGCTGCCAGGAGTCTCAAGGATGTCAGCTCTTCCTGATTAATTTTTTTATCCTTATTTTCCCTCGTTTTATATTTGAGTATTGCTTATTGCAATATTCTTCAGAACTATTCTCTGGAAAGCCATACTGGCTAATTTTTGGCTTGTAAATTGCTCATGAGCAGTTTGTGGCTTGTGTTTGAAAAAAAAATAATCAAGCAACTCTGGCTCATTTTGGTTGGATAAAGAGATTTTGTGGCCTCCATCAATTCTAGTCCCTGACAGCAGTGACGGAGCTCTTATTAACACAAACATACAGTTGCAATTTTTAAATTTGCTTCCTGTGACTCTTTGGTAAAATTTCATCAACAGTTTCTGCTTCCACAAACACTTCTGTCAGAAAGTTCACTTTATAGAATATCAATGGGCAAGTAAAGAAGGCAGGTCAAGCAAATTTGCATTTCTGATGTGAGCAAACCCTTGCTGGTTGTCTAGCTACTCCACTGAAGGATTTAGGGAAGAGCAACAAAGGAAGGTGTGACACAAGCAATTTTCTAGAAGATTGCAGAATGCAAGCAACCAAAACCAAAGACCGATGATGCAGTAGCAAAAAGTGGGTGAAGAAAAGACAACAGGCAACACAGCGGTGGCCCAAGCAGAAGGACTATTCTGAGTTCAAAGTGGATAGGAGTTTACTGGGCCTGCTTTACATCTAGCTGTATATCAGAAGGTAGGAACATTTGCCAAACTGGCCAACGGATCCTGCAGAACACAAACAACTTAAGGTGAAAACCAGAGTTCTGAACAAAAGATGGTTGTTGAGCAAAAAGCTATTAATAGTGCTGGGTTTTATCCCAGAAATATTGCGTAAAGTAGGACAATTCACATTTCTGTGCTTCCATTTCCTCTCTCAAAGATCCCACTTAATATATTTGGGGCAGGGACTGTCTCTTGTTATGACTGTGCTGTGAATAGCACAAGGGGAACAATGCTCAAGTTGGGACCTCTGGATGCCACCACAAATGCCAATTTTAAGCAGAAGTGACAACAAGCTGAAGGACTTTGGGATCCAAGGAAGACCTGAGAAAATACAGGGCACAATGTGGGATTCATCTTGTATTATAGGCATGGATGGTTCTCATCTCCATACAAGAGTGACAGGAAAAAGCAAGGAAGCAGATGAACTAAACAAGAAAGAAAAAGGATCTCTGCCCGGACACTCCAGTTTAAGCAGAATTCCTTCAGAGACACTCTACTTCTGCACACTCACTGCCCTCCCCCTTCTCCATCTCCCCAGGCCACCCTTGAATAGTTCCATGTAGAGGAATACAACCACCTAGTAAACCAAAAAAGGCATGTTGCAGTGTCTCAAACACAGTATGAAAAACCTGGTGGAATGAGTAGGCTCTCCTCTGCTGGGGAACATTTCTGTAGGAAGCAGTCTAAATACCCTGTGCATGTGACCTTCTCTCTGATAAACACGTAGAAGGTGCAGTGGTGTTGAAGGGCTGCCCTGGAGAGGTCTGGATAGACCTTTAACATCTTTTGCATCTACAGAACCAACCTTGAAAGGACAAAAGACAGGGTTCAGGGGGACAACAAATCGATCGATTAAAAGAATAAGCTTGGAAGCTTGGAAGAACCCTTCAGAAGCTGAGAAGGCCACATCCCTGCCCTGAGGTGGGATCAGCCCTGCAACATCCACCCAGCTCACCAGGATCCAGACACACAAACAACCTAGTGGTATGTATCTGCACTGCACTCCACAGAGTGCCCCAAATGTGGCTGGATACACCCAATCCCAACCTCACCACCTCTCCTACAGACAGCACTAGATCCCCTCTGGGAAAAGGCCCAGGGTCCCCGAAAGAAACTGGCTGTCAGTACAAGGGCACAGTAGTTAGCAGGTGAAGGGAAACCCAGCCACACTATCAACTATGGAGGCCTGTGAGGCTCTTGTGGTCCCCAGGTGCAAAAGACACGGTCCACCTATTCCCAAAGATCTAGACCATTTCTCCTTTTGTCTTCCAGTCCTTGACACTGCCCCTCCTTTCTGTTTTCTCCTCCCTCCTTGCCCATGCTAGCTGCCACCAATTACAAGTATCCAAAATCACTCATCTTTGTTCTTCCTGTCTCAATTCATCTTGTTTGCAAGATGCATGTTTTTTTCTTTGCTTTGCAAAATCAATGATCTTGAAAACATCACTCTTAAGCCCCAGCCTCGTCCTCCTTTCCTTTCTGGAGATGCTGAATACCTCCCACATCTCACTGAAGAGCTCCAGGCAACCTTGCAGTCATGAAATCGAGAGGGTTTGAACCATCCTCTCAGACAGGCAACCAAATACTGATGTTGCGTTTCTGGTTTTCTGTCAGTTCAGGATGGTGCATTAGGATCTCCACTATCACACACTGCTCACAAACATTTCAGTGATGCTTCAAGGCTGTGTCACTCTCTGGTCACATTCTCCCCCTGGCTGCAGGATGTAGAAGCTGAACTTCCAACTGTACTCGCTCTCCAGTGAAAGATGGCTGCTCTTCACCCTCACACCCTGTTGTGGCAGCTCCTCTACATAATAGTCAAGCCTGACACACCAAGAGAAGAAAGCCTTCCTGCTCACCCAGATACTGCTGTTTGTAGTTACAGGTCCTGTGTTCACATACAGAGGAAGGATCCATCCCAGACCTGCTTTTATAATGGTGTTTCTGAGGAAGGACCCACGCCAGTAGTTACCTGGGTCTCACCCAAAGCTGGAGGATCATCAAGACAGAATATCACTGTCAAACGCAGCCTACTCTATTATGTTTTTCATCCCATTTTTCAACTTGCACCCCTCCCTTTGTAATTTGGTAGTAAATAAATGTCTGGTCAAAATACCAGATAATTAACTGGGAGCGTCTTTGTGAACATGAACAAAAGCTAAATGGACACCTCAGACAGGATCACACAGCAGCCCTGCTGTAGGAAGGATATTCTGAAAAACCTTCCCAGGTAACTAAAGACGACCAGATCCACCCTTCCCAAGCACACTCACTGACTCCCCGTAATTGCCATAGGAGCCCCAAGGAAACGCGGCAGAAGTTAACGATGCAGGGCTCACCACGAAGGGCAGCACTTGGCAAGGCTTTAGCTCCCAACACTGCGCCCTCCTTCACTCCCCTGACAATTTGACACACTGCTGTTTATCCTAATCCATTGTTCATGGTCCTCCCCACCCAGTTTTCAGCCCATGTGATGCTCTCCTGTCCCTACCAACTGGAATTAATTTGGGGTGCTAGGGCTCTATCGAGAGTCTTTACTACAGTCTAAATGCTGGTAAAGTATTACCTGCTGTCATGGGGCTATTCTGGCCTTTTTTCAGACACCTGGAGTAAACAAGCAAGGCATCATCACATTTTTTCTGTGGCAGTTGGCTTGTAATTCCCATCTCCCTCTGTGATCCTCTGAATAACCAGGTAACTTTCAGAGGGACGTTCTGGTCAGAAAGGACTGTTTATCAACATAAACCTTATTCCCCCAGAATTTCCTTCTATCTCTAACTTGTTATGTAAAGCTGATGCTGCTAAAATATTCAGCTGAACTTAGGTCAAGAGAAGATGGCTTTTGAAAGACTTCCAATGGTTCATTTGCAATAAATGTCTGAGGAATAAATCATTTCAGCCCTGATGAGTCCTCAAGCAGCCAACTCTGTTAGCAGGGCAACTCCAGCAGGGAAGAACAGGGGAAGGCTTCAGTGACGCATGGGGACTCGTGACAGACACGGAAAGCAGCCAGAAAAGACCACCATGCTGCAGAGAGGCTGCCATGTTGGGTTAGACCATGCTCCTTGCTAGACAAGGACCTCCACTTCATGGCAGCAAGTATCACTTACTCCTTTTGAATAACTTCCCCAGTAGGGAAGTTGTCTGCATTCTCTCAAGGACAGAGCTGGTTTTTTGCCCCAATGCCCAGAGGCTTATAACCCCCATGTGCATTCTTACCCTGGTCAATCCAGCTGACAGCATGCCTATGCTGCATATAAATGTCACTCTCTTTCTGCCAGTCCTGCTCTGCTCTTGCTGTCAGTGACTGCAGTGGCAACAGCTTCCAGGGGATACTGATGTACTGAGTGAAAATCAGCCAGGAGCAGACAGGAATATCTGGGCTTCCACCTTTGGCTTCAGTGGAGACATAAACAAAAAGCACTTCATTTACATGACTGTCACAGTGCCCCTTCTCCTTTCAAAGGCCTCGGGTTGCAATCCTGTGGGGTGCAAGCTGTTTCCAGGCTCCCTTTCCCCACTCTCAAATGCAAAGGTCATTCCCTACTCACACACCACCCTTGCAAGAACCACAGTAATGCCTCACACAGAAAGCACTAGCAGTCTTGCACCAGGGTGACTGGAGGAACAGGACCTCCATCCACCACCAGAAGCTGGGCTGAGGACCACCACCATCCCTCTGACCCCAGCTTGGAAGGCGCAGTCCATCCATGGATCACAGTCAGCTCCCCATAGCACCATTTCCCCAGCATCTCAGGTTTGCCATGGTGGGGCCGAGACAGCACTGGAGGGGTGGATTTGAGGAGAAGGCTTCAGGAAGAGTCATGCTTTGGCACGTGAGTGCTGCAGTTACAGCTAGGGGGGCCCGCCTGATAGCTCTTGATGAGGACCATATTTGCAGTCTACAAAGCAAAACACCATACCTACAGGCAACTCCCATAGCACACCGCCCAGCAACTCCGCCAGCTCACGTGGACTGAGAGTGCAGCGTGGAAGGGATGCTGACTCAGGGTAATTTATCAAGCTGAGTCCCAGGCTGCTCTGACAGGTTTGGACTCGAGCAGCTAATCCAAGCCCAAACCCGAAGAAGGGGGACTGTCAACTCAGGTTGGTCTTCACAGCCTCTCTGTTCAGGGTGGCTTCTCCAGAAGCTACCAAGAACCAGTAAGGTAGGCTCTGCTTTCAAGTGCTCCCTTTTCCTGGGTACACAGGGAGCCCAAGGGCACCAGCCTCCCCCCGCCACCCTCTTTCCTCCTCTGCAGTGCTAACCAGCAGCAGCACTGTGAACCCAAGGCCAACTCAGAAAAAAAGCAGCCTGCTCAGCTGTTCAGCCAAGTCCAGCCAGCAGCGCAGTAAAAATACCAACCTTTTTTTTCTGCAGAATAAAAGGGTTTAAGGCAGGAATCTGGTGCAGAACAGTTCTTTCCCTTTAAATTCACACCCTAGGACAAGCATGTTTTGCAAGCCTCCCTGTGCAGACAAGCCCTGAGGCTTCAAGGCAGAAGAAGCTCCTGCTGGGGGAAGCACCCAAGCCATTTCCAGGCCAGGGCCCCAGCCATTACAATGAGGCTGCTCCTAAGCCTGCACATGGCAGAAGAGATGGGGCAGCCTCAGGGATGTGTTGCTCTCCATTAGAGTGAAAAGACAGTAAATATGTACAAGAGACACTCGCTGTCTCTTCTGACCTACAAAAATGACCACAAAGTGAAGAAGAGGAAAGGAGGAGAAGGCAGGCAGATGCCACATGCTCAGCTCACTTGGAAATCATGAACTGGGTCTTGTAATTCCCATCTGGTTATCCACCTAGAGATGTGTTTGAGGCTTGTTATTAGTTTTGATATTGTGAATGTTTAGGCCTCAGAAAGGACCCACTATCTGTCTTTGCCCTGGGATGACAAAGGAGAAGAGAAATGGGAGAATCCAGAAAATAAAGCAAGTACAACACCTGAGACTGTAAGGGAAATACCAGGTCATCACAGTTCTGACAAAACCCCCCAAACTGTTACCATTGCTTCAGATTACTACTGATTCTTTTTTATTTTCTAACCACCCCCCCAACATGAACCAGACACCTACCTTACCCCATAAGGAAACTGGAGCTGTGACTCACGCCATCTCTCTCTAACACTGCCTCGAAACATTACCAACACAAAATGTTACAACACATGAAATGAGCAATGGCCCTGCTAACACAAGGCTTGTTCTTAAAATTGCATGGCCTGCCCACATTTTCTAAATATAGGAAAGAAAACCTCTCCAGAAGAACTAATAATTCAAACAACCAACCAAATACATGCTATGTGGACAGAGGTGGTTTTGAAAGCTGTTATCAACACATTTCCATGGTACAACATTTCTTTGCCACTCCTGCTTTCTCTTCTGCCCATCACCAGCAGGTAGAATGGATAAGCTTAACCACAGAAAGTGGCAATTCCCTGAAAGGCAGCTTAGGACAGTCCTAAGCAATGAAAGCAGCATGGCACCTGCTTGTCTGCAGGTTCAGGAGGGCAGTCTTACACCTGGAAGTTTGCACTACCACAGGATCATAGAATGATAGGGTGTGGAAGTGACCTCTGGAGATCACTGAGTCCAGCTCCCTCTGTCAGAACAGGGCCCTTCTACCTGACACCCCCCCTTCAGACATTCGTAAACATTAATAAGATCCCCTCTCAGTCTTCTCCAGACTAAACAGCCTCAGGGCTCTCATCCTTTCCTCATAAGAGATGTTCCAGTCCCCTAATCATCCTCATATCCTCTACTGGACTCTCTCTAATATTATTGAAAGAAATTAAAGCTTGGGAGGTCCATGGAAGCTGAGGTCACTTGCCCTCAAAAGGGTACGCAGCACCCACACCATCATCAACAGGACAGATCATCATCCATGAGCCTGCCTTGACAAATTATCTGAGAGGAGCACTGGAGAGGCAGAAGCAGGCACTGTAACCAGTACCTAAGGGCTAAGTGCTAGGGCTACATAACCCAAAACTGTAGTGTGCCTTCACTGCTGCTGGTACCAATACTGGTGTCCAAGCAAGTGACAGAAAAGCTCACTCAGGAAGTCTTCATGTAGCAGTGTTCTCATCTGACTGCAGTGCAGCTACTGAGGCAGCTGGGCAAGGATGGTTTGCCCAGGGCAACCTTTTGCATTTGACAGCTCTTCCTTGGTTATCAACAGATCTCTTCATCCTCATGCCTGAAAGTGCACAACTGTGAATCGGGAAAGCTGAGTCAAATCCTCAGCCTTGTCATTAAGGAACAGGCTGCTGCAGTGCAGCATGGGTGCCTACAAGCCACCACTGCAGCACAGGATGGGTACTGTCCTACACCTCCAGCTTCCTATAGGAATCAAGTGTTCATTTAACCATCATCTGCAACCATTTATCCAGATTTCTACCATTTTCTTCCACAACTATCAGCATTAATTGCCAAGATGGCTCTCCTGAAATCAACCTGCACTCATTTCTTCAGAGGGTCCCAAATGAAGATACCCATGAGTGTCCACTTGAGACAGTAGAAAGGTTTCCTTATTCCCAAATGGTCTCACTAGCCCTGCTGGACAGAAAGGGGGTGTCAGGGGTCATCAGGTTGGGCAGTGGGAAGGATACCCCAAAAGAGGCAATTCGTGCTGCCTCTCATCTTCCTGAGGTAACCTTTGGAGGTGACCTTTGTAGGTTCAGATTCTGGCCAAAGACTATTCATACCTGAAAGAACCAGGAGAGGTAACCCAGGACTGAGTGGGAAATGCTCTTTCAAGTAAAGAGGCAGCATGGACATTATCATATATGCACCACTTTTGATACAGAGTCATCACTTCATGTAAGATGCAGGATAATTTCTGTCATGGGCTGAATCTCTTTTTCTCAATCACGTCACTGGCATCTGTGCAATGTGAGGACCTCTTCTGCGATACAAGTTTTACCTGTGTTTGTTACCCAACAGCTAGCCAGAGTTGATTTTAGTATACATTAAATGGATATTACGTCTCACGCAGACTCTCAGCACAAACACACAAACCTAATCTCATTTATTGACAAATGCAAAGCAAAATACACTTCCATGCCAAGGGGAAGTTCATCACATTCCTTGTCCTTGCCCTTCAGGCAATAGCCTGAATGAGCAGACAAAACATGCATGAGCTCTGCAAGGGAAACAAACTGCTTCCTGGGTAGCAGCAGTCAGGCAGACTCCCAGCCTTCAAAAAACAGCCTGCCCAGCTCCAGCACCTCAACCTGTGGATGCAGGACCTGTTATAGCCAGACTTCCTGGATCTGAATCACTTGAACACCTCAGTCATTTTCAGGCAACTGAGGTTCACAGCACAAGATCTGCAATTTGTTCGTCTCATGGCTGAAGTCACACAGCCTGGCTCTGGGATACTGTGAGAACTGATGCTGCTGCACAAGCTGCTGTGTCCCTCAGTGACTGCATCACAGCAGGCAGTACAGACTGGCACTGAAAACCTGCTGTCTGAGAAAGCCCTGCCTTTCATTGACAGCTGTCTACCCAAAAGGGGCAATGCACCAGCAGCAGTAACCACTAGAGTGTCTCCCAAGCCTCTTCCCCCACCAGTATTCCTCTTGCTTGCAAACCCTGCAGGTGACTTTTTTTTTTTTTTTTTAACTTTGTAGTGCAGCTGAGGCTTCTCTCCTGCAGAGAGCAGCAAGTTAGCATAGGAATAGCGGGAGCTGGTTACCTTGCCAGCGCAGAACAACCGTGATAGCAGCTAAAATATCCTCTGTCTGGCCCAAACTTATCGTTCCTCTCATGCCAACCCTGTCCTGCTCATCAGAGCCTGGAAATGGGCACAGGAGACAGGCATCTGAACACTCATGCAACACAGACAAGTGGGTCATGGCCAGGTTCAAGGCAGCAGGCAGTGCCTTTGCCTCAAGTTCCCTGGCCAGTTTTCTCCCAACAGCATCAATAGCCAGTTCCCTGCTAGGACTGAGCTCGTTTGCTGGTCTAACTTCTCACACCACGAATGTGGGAGCACTAGGTGCTCTGAGTAGACTCCATAAACCCATGCCTGCACACACACCCCACTCCTGGAATAAAGGCCAGTTTGCCCCCAGGGCACAGAGGCTTCTCTTCAGGAGCACTTAGGTCAAGCTGAGAGGTGGGAAGGAGCTTGAATGCAAAAAGCTCTTTTGGTGTACTTTGAACCAGAGACACAGCAGCTGAGCATGGGAGTTTTGACAATGGTTTGACTGGAGGAAGAGATGTAATACAAGAGGCAGACAAGGAGCAACAGGATGAGTACAGGCTTCACCAGAGTAGTGCACTCACCAAAATTGCACCCCACACCTCCAGACGGCTGGAGTACATCAGGAACCAGGGGACTCTTGCAGAGTACCACAGACTTCAAAGTAGAATAAAAAATTCTCATGAGCACAAACATATGTACACACGCACACATACACAGTCTCGGAGTTGGAGTAAAGTCCCAGCCTTCAAATGAAAAAGTCGTTGAAAGCCAAAGGGTCAGATGCTCAGCTGATACATATCTCAAACACACCCTGCCAACAAAGCCAGAGAAGGTAAGTCAGAGAAACATCTGCTGAGAACCTCATGGATTTTAACCTGATTTTGCCCTCAAATTAAGCAAATGTGCAAATTCTGACACCAAAAAGGTTTCTCTGAAGGGCTTCCAAACATCAGCCAATGATGTAGGAAATCTGCCGGAAATTTTGGGGCTGGTTTTGTTTTGTTTTGTTTTTTAAAGCAAAACACTAAAGCACACCTGGCTTTAGTGTAGTTTTAAGGTAAATTAAAGTTTCACTGCTTTCCTAAAGAACACTCTTTCTGTCCAGCTCACCCATTTGTAGCTGTCTGTCTTCTGAGCTGCTAGCTTCTGAGTCTCAGACTTGGAGAGCAAATACAGTTCCCTTCCTCTCCCCATCCTTACTAGGCATGGATACCCGGCAAGAAAAACTGTGCTCTGACTTCCACATGCAATCAAAAACTTAAGGGGACAGTAAGGATGAGATAAGCTGTAGAAGAGATATGGGACCATCAGACTTGTCAGAAGTATGACCATCCCTATTACTGCGTGGAGACAGCCTTTTGTGGCTTACTGCTCTTCTCTGCAAAGAAGTTCTCCCTCATATTGAGGGAGACATGCCTGAACTAAAATCTTTTATAAGGACTGATGACTGAGTCTGCCCAGCCTAATTACCAGAGTTATTAATTACCTAAATGTTTAATTTTTACCATGATTACTTGTATTTGTTGTTACAATTTGGAACATCTCAAAAATGCAGCAAGATAACACTGCCCTTGTCAGAGGAAATAACTCCAGGTCACATCAGTTCAAAACACAGCTTTGTGTCTGGAGCACAGCTCAGGAGCCAGGACCATATCCTGGCCTGGAGGCCACACACACCCTGCCCTGCCCTGAACACTCACAGGACGTTGAGGGAACCTGCAGTTTTGCTCTGATCAGGCCATTGCAGGTCCAGCAAAAGCTTCCGTCTTGGGCAGAGTCACATTTCCCAGTCACGTGAGTTTTGTTATCCTGCCCCAGACAGGAGGTCAGTGCAACAGGTGATGCATGTCCGAGCTCCATCCAGGGTGGAGAGGCCTTTGCCCTCCCAAACCGCCTCTGCTGCCAGCATGTCCTTCCACCTCACTGGTGCTGGCAGATCAATGGAGGGTGACCAGCTGCCAGGGCAGCACACGCTGACAGAAACCAGAGCGAGTAGCTTGACACAGCACCGAGGAAACTTCTGGGTGAACCAGGGGTGGTGGGTGGCTCCTCTTCGGCCTCATTCTCAGTGACATGAGATGCAGCTTTCCTGAAGGAAAACTCCAGGTTACCTCACTGTCTGACAGCCTCTGTCCTGAACATGGTCTCTAGCGGACAGCCATCCTTTACTGGGACTTTACAGTCCTGCAACTTCTCAGCCAAAGGAAATGGCCTGGGTTTATGGTCCTAGTCATGAGTTGCAAACTCATCTTCTCTTGAGTTTACTTTCTTTAAGTTCTCTTCAAGAGACACTTGGGTTTTTTATGGAGCTTAGCTCCCAGAAGTAAACAAGCACATCCAAGCAAGAGCCTTATGTGACCCACAGCTCCACTCATTCCTTACTGCAAGAGCATGGCCCCCGTACAGCAAAGGCCCCAGGCACTGAAAAAGGCACAGGGTCATATGACCCTGGGGGTTGAACTCCCCTTGTGCACCTGAAAGTGTTCATTGGAGTCCAAGGGAGTGGTCAGAGAGATGAGGTTCATTTCCCCTCCTCTTGCTGCCTCTGGAGTCATGCAACAAAAGCAATTGCATACACCCTGCCATAGTCTCAGCTTCTCCAGTTGGTTTTGAGTTCAAGCACTGCTACAGTCCCATTGCAGCTCAGCACTGAGCCAAGACTGGAGATCAGGGTAGCACTCCAAGCAGAAGGCTGGCTATCCAGATGCAGGAGTAAGGATAACAGGGCCATGCTGTTCATGGCCACACAGCTTTCCTTTAGCTGCTTTGCAGCTGGAGACCATCACATTAGCAAAGGCAGGAGAATGAGCTGAGGGCATGACCCCAAAGGTCAACAGCCAGGCTGTGCTCAGCCCCTCTCCAGATGTTCCTCTTCTCACAAGAGACTGCCTTTCCCAGGTTACTTACACTCACCTCCAAAAAGGGATTGAAAAAGGGATGCCTAGGGCTCTGACTCACCAGCTTTTGGATCCATAGCAGTATTATGAACTATTGTACCTTCCTTCTCCATCCTGCCTCTCTGCCAGAAGTTCCTAGTCCCACGCTCTGCCTGAATGGAGAGACAGGTTGTTCCTCAACCCTGCTGGGTCTCTCTCCTATAAGCCCTCTGTATTAACACTGGAACCTGGGCAGTGGAGGAACAGAACTGCATGCTCATTTATCAATCCCTCCTTCTGTAGAGCTAGCAAGCTCCAGCAAAAAAAAAAAAAAGACCCAGAAAGCAGCTGGGACATATAACCTCTTCCTTTACCCCAGCATGAATCACTGGAGCTTGTGAGTCAGATGCCCTCCATTCCCAAAGCTAAGCAAGTTACTGCACGTTTGCTGGTAACTGGCCTCGTGTGTGCTCTCAGCCACACGGCAATGGCAACACTGGTCCATTAGTTTAGCCAGTGGAAGTGATCTAGTGAAAACATGCATGTGGATATATATCCTGGAGCACAGCTGACATCTGCTACCTTGTGTGTCTGAGTGTTTATAGAAACCAAAACTGCTACTGTAGGACATCTTTCTTGTAAACAAACCTTTCGGTTAATGTTTCTATAAGCTCCTTAGAACTGGAGTCTTTCCTACAAACAGGAGACTAAGAACAAATGAAGATGATGTTCACCCTGCAATGTGGACACAGCTCATACAGAGGTACCTTAGCCAGCAGTGAAGTAAATGTTTTGGTTGCACTACTGTTAAGTATCTCCAATAGCACGAGCTTCCACTGGAAAGCCTGCACCTAGCATCTGCAAGGGACCTTCACACCCCTCATCAAACTCCATGTTAATGTGGCAGCACTCTAAAGCACCCAAGTCTGGTAGACCTAGCCAAGGTATGTCTGCTTCTGCTGCAATCCTATTGCTGCCTTGCACCCAGAGGCACCGTCCTCCTTAAGACCTCTGGAGTTTCAATTGCAATACCCTTCTGCACAACCTTTCCACCAAATCCTGACTCATCTGGGAACGGAGGTCAAACTGGTTCCTACTGAAACATGAGATCCTCTGTGCAGACACTTTTTACCTGCTCTCCAAGTAGTTTTCCAGCATTAGCATTTGCCATGGACAGTTCAAGAAAAAGGCACAACTCCTGTGTTTCCAGACTTATTAGCACTGATGAAAAACAAAAACCTTAAACACACGCAATGTTTTCCTCACCACCACGTAAAAATAAGATAGAATGCCTGGAATTGCTGGGGAATTTAACCAACCAGATGCTTCACATTTCTCTGGTCTTTTCTCCCCAAGCGACCTCATGGAAGTAAAGATTAAACACAGACTGTTTCCAGTCTCATAGCCCTCCCCTTTCCAACTTGCTCCTTGCCCACCCCACTATCAAGGCTTCCTCCACCCCTCTAGCTTCTCCTCCTGCCCATCTCCCTGTGAGGCTGGTGCACAGGCCTCCTAATCCACTGCCAAAGTTCTGTTCTGAGCTTTTGCATTGGTGCTGGTCATTTTGTCCCACTCCTCCAAAGCCTACCCCAAATTTTTCAGAGTGCAAAAGGGCACCTTCTTTTACACCCACAGTCTTGTCTGAGCATCAAGTCTTTGATTGTCCCAAGCTATCCAGTGTTTGATAAAGCACCATCTTCTCTTCTAGTGAGGAAGTTTTTCTCCATAACTGAAATTCCATGGGAGCATTATACATTTAGTTGCTGGTCTGTAGCTACATTCTACAGCTCACATAGTCCCTGTAGGGTGTGCCTTCCACATGTGTTGGCACATGGTCTGTCTATCTTTCAATGCATGTTACAAACGTCTAAAGAGAAATCCTGATGATGGTTCTTCATAGGTGGACACCATCTCCCTCTGGAGGCCTTCACAGGCTGTTCCACTGGCTAGATCTGCAGCTGAGGCACTCACTTTAGGACAGCTGCATCACTAGACGCATAAAAAATGTGAGTTTAGGTTAAAGACAGCCCTTGTCCTCAGAACAAAGCTAGCACTTCACAGGAGATCAGCAATCCTCTTCTACACATCCACAGAAGCCCAAACAATCGTGTTAAAAGCTGCAGTAAAAGAATCCTCTCCTCCCCTGAGTTTGAGACCTCAGGGGAAATCTAGCACCCCCCTATGGCACATTGATGTTCTTTCCTGAAACTACTGTTGCAGTTCTCTTGGAGAAAGAGGTTTTTCTGCTGCTCTGATTCACTGGCAGTGATTAGCTTTACTACATGGGGCAATTCCCCCAGTTCAACTGGCAGGGCTGAGGAGATCACCTCTGGAGTTGGAGGGAGCATTTGCCTGTGCCAGAGCTGTCCCAGGGTGCTCTGCAGAGTCCATCGTGAAGGAATGTCTAAGGGTAATTGCCCATGTTGACACCTATGAGCACAAGGATAGATCAAGAATATCAGAGAGTGTCAGAGGTAACAAAGTTTGGCCCTCAGTAGCCAGAGACTGGTCAGGGATGCAGTGTGAAGAAGGAGGGCTCTCTGCCCTGGTATCATCCCCTGAGTCTCCCCTGTGCTGGCAGTCAAACAGATGTTCCTGTCTGTATCTCCTTAGAGGCTGTGTAAGACTTCTGTAAGTTCCTCTTCTGATGGGTCAGCACACTTTATCTGCATGGAAACAACACAACCTGGGAAAAACCAGAGAACACAAATTCCCCTTGCAGTGCCCTACCAGTTGCCTGATTTGTGCCAGAGCCGGGGTTTTGCATCAACCCAAGCATGCTGGAGAGGCAGCCTGAAGTCCAAGCTGAAGAAACAGAGCCTACAAGACAACATGCTGCCTGGAATGAGGGTCTATGTAGCAGGACTGGGGCACCTGCAGTGATGAAGTGATTGGGGAAGGAACCCTTGTCTTCTAGAAGTCCTGTTGGAAATGCTTCCTGGGGAAACATTGCCATGATGCTCCTTAGGCCACATGGGCTAAGGACAGGGAAAGGTGCTCACAATTTGCACTAATCCCAACCAACCCAACCTGAAGTGGGATTTGATTCAGAGGCACAACAGACAAGCATCTTCCTCTGATGGACCCACAGGGCAAACAGTGGGCAATCCCTGAAGCAATACAAGGCAAACAAGTGACCTGGGCCTAAATAATCTGACCCCTCAGCTCATGCCTGGGGCTTCTCCCTGTGTACAGCACCCATGGCCCTGCGTGGCCCAAGGCAGGTGTTTGCTCCCTCAGCAGACCCAGCATGCCTCATTCCCCACTGTGCACAATACAGTGCCCCCCAGTGCCACCAAACCTTCCATCCTACTCTCAATAGAGAAGATGTCCATAATGTAGGCACTGCCCTGTCTCATTTGTGCACTTAAGAGGCAGTGTCATTCTGCTGATGGCTGAGAGACAGCCCCCAGTCCCTGCACATTTCAGAAACCCTTGGGCAGATCCAGGCATCTTTAAGCAGCTGCTGCCTCAGGTTGGTGGTCTCAAGTTCTCTGTCCTAAATCTATCCCAAAAGCATCCTCCCAGATTCCACAATATCAGCTACGTTCTAATGTCACAAGCAGGAGACCACGCATGAGGTCAGCCTGCCGTGGCACGAGAACCTGCTGCCACCCCAGAAGCGCTGGGGAGCAGACCCAGTGAAGAAGCCCATGCTCTAGGCATAGCAGGGTGGTAAGTCTCTGTGCTCAGAGTAAAGGAATGAATAAGCGTAGGGGCAAATCCTGCCACCAGTGATGCCAGTGCAAAGCCAAACCAAATCTGTTCAGGTCAACAGCCCTCACTAGTATCATGGTAGCAGGACCAAGAGCAGAATTGCATCCAGGCAAGCAGAGCTAAACTGACAGACTCCTCCAGGATCAGGTCCACCTTGTAGTCTCTTTCAACACTGATAAAACACAAAGTCTGACAGAGTTGCTGCTCTGCCCAAATACATTGCCAGATACACCCCAGATAAGAAACATCCAGGGATAATCCCTCCCTAATACCACGACAGAGAAAGAAATACCACTGTACTGCATTACCACCATCTTTCCAAGACAGTCTCACATTGCCCCTACTTGTACTCCCCATTTACTCAGGAATCAAACTTTATCAGTTAAAGGCAACCTAAACATTTTATCCTGGCAACATCTTAAATACTCCCTTACTCATTCAGCAAGGAACAGTCAGATCCCCTCTTAAGGAGCAGCCAAATTTCACTAATAAGCATACCACCAAAGAGTGAATGAAGGTTTACAGTGCACGTGTCTTTACCTCCAACTCAGCTCAGTTACCTCAAAAAGCGAGGCTGTAACTTAAATCTCATCTCTGAGAGTTGGTCCATCCTAAGGAACAGTCCCTATGATCCACCAAAATAGTGGCTTTTGATATTTACCTCAGGAAGAAGCAACAAAACAACCAACCAAACAGCAAATCACGACACACCAGAACCCCCAGGGAATTAGCACAAACCCCCTCAGTTACCATATCACTGTG
The DNA here is from genome assembly GCA_024611175.1 of Megaceryle torquata. Classification (NCBI taxonomy): domain Eukaryota; kingdom Metazoa; phylum Chordata; class Aves; order Coraciiformes; family Cerylidae; genus Megaceryle; species Megaceryle torquata. The sequence goes on along the minus strand of JANIJG010004289.1, from coordinate 15,692 downwards.
ACAGGAGCCAAATGCTGCTGGTTTTTGAAAGAGTACATTGCTCTGAATTCTTGGGACTTTGGGTATTTAAAAAAAAAAAAAGAAAGAGAAAAAAAGGAAAAAAAAAAGAAAAAGAAAAAAAGAGAGAAGATCAAGAAGAAAGCAGACCTATAACAGCATGAAACATGAATGAGATGCGGAGATTTACACACTTGCCTGGCAAATGCTCCCTATCATTTGCACCCTCATGCAACCCGCAAGTACTTTCCTGCTGGCTTTCTGGCTTCTCTCTTCTTCCTTTAAGTAAAATTTGTTAAAAATGGGAAGTACCTTTTCCTGGGTCAGGTTCTCTTTCCCCCTTTTTCCCTTCTTTGTTCTTTTTGCTCTTTCCTTTCCCTTTTTTCTTGCTCTCGGACATTCTGCACAAGTGTTTACAGTCTCAGGAAAAGACAGTCCACACCAGATCTATATGCCCCACGACTGCTACTCCAAATGTTACTTGCCAGCTGCAACTTCCGACTGTTCTTATATTGTTTCTGACACAGACAACACCCACCACTGGGTGGAGAAGCAAAACTTTAACCGTTTGCTCACTGCTCCCAGTTGTCTGAAAAGATGCACTGGGTTACAGTGGGAGGGCAAGGGGAGCAGTGCTACAGGATGGGAGTAGCTCTGCTGAGAGTGTCTTGCACACGTGAAGTCCAGAGATGGTTTTCCGCTTGCTGATTCTGTCTCTGGATGAACAGTTCCTGGAGCATCACAGAAGCGTTTTGGGGAACTGCTGAAGTTCAGACTTCAGTGATATGTGAGAGGCAGCAGAGTCTAAAGAAAGGGATAGAGGCTTGCAATCCATTCCTATTCTGCTTCAACCCTGCAGAGGGATTAAGTTGGCCTTTCTCCTTGTATTGCTGTTCCCACTATAAACCAGAGTGACTTCACCTGCCCTTGTACCCAGTCCTTTGCTGTACTAGGAGGTCCTTCCAAAAGCTAGGAGTAGCTGGAGAGACCTTACCTGCACTTCTTGCATCTGTCTTTCATCTCTGGGAACTCTAGGTGGTTGATTAAGTCCATGTCTCATCTGCTTGGGAGTTAACAAGTCCCTTTTCCACAGGTCCAACATGTGATGAATGACTCAGCCCAATCCCCTTCTCCAAGGCAGGCCATGCTGACATTGCCTCAGAAGTCCAACAGGATCCCCAGCGGGAAAGCCCCAGAGTACTGCCAAATCATTCCCAGATGCAGCTAAGGGCTTCAAAGGCCCAAAAGGGCCATAAGGCACTGGGCAGCACATTGGATCCAGTATCCATGAATCAAATCTGGTTCCACGGCCATGAGTAAAGCATGTCCTCCAGAGGAGCACTCCCGCTTGGTGTATGGACATCAAGAACTGAACCAGCTATCAGCCCCCTTGGGATCTTCTCCCAGTGGTTAATCACCCTCATTGTTGAAAATGTCTGCCTGCTCTGAAGTGGAATATCTGGCTTCACTGTCCAGCCATTGTTTCTTACTCTTATTTTCTCCTCTAGATTAAAAAGCCCTTCAGCAACTGGTATTTTCTCCCATGGAAGTACTTACACACTGTAATCAAGTTATCCTTTTTTTTTTTTTTTTTTTTTTTTTTTTTTTAGCTAAAAAGATAAAGCTTTTTTCCATTTCTTGCTGTATGGCATTTTCCCCAGCTCAGGGATCATATCTGTGGCTATCCCATTTTGCAATATCCTATTTAAGCTAAGAACACAAAAACCAGGCGCTATTCCATTGTCTGTTGTGTACAGAGGCAAATACAGAGGCAAAATCCCTACTGCCACCCATTCCCAGCGTTTTAACCCCCAAGAGCCACATTTGGGTACTGGGTTTCACAAGGCAAAGCTGCTCCGTTGTGTTTCTACTGCAGCTCCTACCAAGACCTGGGTCTGCCAGACACAGTCCCCTGCTCTCTAATGAGGAGGAATTTCTTGCTCCTTCACAGCACCACTCTCTGTGGTGAAGCTTCATTTGGTTTTAAAAGGGTGCCAAGACACTCAGATTACCCTCTGCAGCTTCTTTTTTCCCCACTGCTGCTTGAAACTCCATCAGTCTCTGTGTCACTTTGCTAATTTTACGAGCACGTTCAAATCCAGGTTGCTGGTGACAATGATGTCACTAGAAACACTTCACAGAGCAGTGACTGCCAGCAGTGAGGTTTAGGTACACGCTAGTCAATCGCTTCTTCACCTGTACGTGAGGTACAAAGAACTTACAACACTGATTTTCTAGTTTGAGCAGAGGACATCACCGCACTGAATACCTTGTATACAGCCTTACAAAAAGCTGAGAGGTATACACCAGAAAGAACCTAAGCAACCTTGCTTTGAACTATTTAGATAAAAGCTACCAAGCCTGCTGATTTGAACCTTAAGCCCAATATATATTAACATCCTCTGTGGTTTATTAGTCACAGGACAGTAGCAGCCCATCCTACTGTTTCTTTTCCAAATGCAGGATAATAGTGGTTACTGACCAGTTAGTGTCTTCTAAGTCATTATGAATGATGATTTCCATATGGTTATTTCACTGTTTGGCTCATAACCATATTCCTCTCTGCTAATATGTTTCTAGAGTCCCTTAATTCTGTGCTTGAGCTGTATGTGATAGGTGATTTCCCTCCAGATGTCTTTGTTTGCTACACACCATAACTCCAGATGCACATGGATTGCTACCTACTTTTCTAAACCAGTTAATCTTATTCTTGCTTCCAGTTTTACTTTCACTGCTACCAAGCTAGGATGGCTATTAGCTAAATCTTGTCCTCTTTCTTGACTCTGAAATCTCAAATTTCTTGGCCTTTGCTCAAGTTGTTTTTCTTACACTTTCCTGTGAATGTTTTAACAACTTATCAACCTCACTCAGTTTTCCTCACCCCTGGGAAATCAGTTCCTTTGAATCCTCAGGAATGTCATATATACATTTATGATAAGGACCCTCATCTGCTAGCGCATATGAATGAAAACCCATCATGGTCACTGGCCCCATGTCAACCACCAGTGATTAGTTCAGCCAAATCAATAAGCTAGCACTTACCAGGTGTAATGAAGCCCAAATAGAATTCCCTTGCTTTAGGGTGATAACTTAGTGTCAGATGTACAGAGTTTTGAGAGGCTTTGATGTTTTACTGTTAGTGATAGCTAAGGGATGTGTCTCACAAAAAAAAAAACAACCCCACCAACCAACCAACAACAACAAAAAAATCAAAACAAAAAACCACAAACCCAAAACCCAAAACAAACACACACACACCACAACCCACATTTCCCTCCTTACTTTCTTTTCTCTAGCAATTTTCTTCTGACCTTGAAGTATCTTATCACAGGTTCCTTCAGATGAAGGCTGATTTTTTTTGCTTCCTCCTATAATTTCTGAAGATAAACTATAGCTCTTCCTCCACTCCAGCAAATCAGTGCCTTTGTTCCTGATAAAGACACAAAGTCTGCATTTTCTTGGGATCATCTTTCCAAAGCGCTTGTGTTTACCAGAGTTTTGCTGAAGTCAACAAGGGGAGCTAAGATGATACCTTACTTTTTTTCCAATTAATGAATAATCAAGGAACCCCTACTGATGAACAGTGCTAAAAGGGTGAAGCTGTGCACAACACCACACAGCTCGGCTTCAGCATCAGAAGATGAAAATTCCGAAGTCTAAGAAGCAGAAGTGCTAGCATCTGGCTTGGCCCCACTGTCCTAAACAGCCCAAGACATGCGAGGGGAAGAAACACCACCAGCAACACCTGATATGGGTATTTTTGTACCTTGGCAGCAATCACAGTCTCACCTGTGACAGACAGACAGAGAATATTACATGCAGATTAATTTTTGCCTTGGCAGGTGTACATCTTGTACACCCTGATATCTTATCCAACTGGCTGGCCCCTGTCCCAAGGCAGGGATCCGCCCCTCTAGATCCAGCCTTAGCGTCACAGACATATAGAATATGCTCTCTCCTGAACAATCCCAACAAGCAAATGCAGGAGTCAAATCCAGCAAGCGACTTCAGTCCTCACTTGATATAATAAAACCAACCAATGGGAAGGGTATTCCAGTTTGGTGTCCAGATACCTTATCTGGTGTTCAGCATGTATTTTAATGGCTGTGCTCTCACAAGTCACTTCGTGCTTCATTCTAAAATAACTTGCAATGCTTATTGCTTTAAACAGTCTCATGGAGAGTTATAACCTAAAACGATATCAACCTGGGTTTTTTTTCTGTTAGTCTTTACAATTCCTGTACAGCTTTAAGCTTAAAAAAAAAAGAGAATGCATGTATTTATAAAAGAGACTAAGCTATACCTTAAAAACAGCTAATTCATGCGTGAAATCTAACATACTGATTTTACAACACACTGCCACAGTGAGAGCAGCAGGGTGAATTTACCAGGCAAAGCATCCTTACCCTCCTTACAAGATGCCTATATGCCAACCTAACAAGTTGGACTCCTTAATAATCCCCAGGAGGTCAGAACCAAGATCAGGTGAAAGAGAACCTCCCTACCTCTTCCCACACACAGTATCCATTGCAGTCAGCAGCTGTAAAATTACTTCTTCAAAACAAAAAATCCCAGATTGGCTCAGTGGAGAATGGAGTCTGCAGCTAAGAGTCACACTGCTGTATTGCATTCTGACTTCTTTTCTGGGAGTCTATAAGGCACCACTCCCATGCAGAACAGCAGTGTGCTCTCCAGGGGAGAGCAGCATAGCTCGCAACAGCAAGGTCTGCATCTGGAAAAAAAATATTAATAAAACACCCCACAGACTGATGGAGATTTAAAAAAAAAATTTAAAAAAGGCACTGACCCATCAGCGCTACTTGATACTCGCTGAAACACGGACAGCAAGCTCATTCCAGCTCCTCCAGCCTCCCAATTTCAGAAGCAAAGGCAGGCGCACACACTCCACGAACTTCCGAGGCTGTATTTATGGCAGCAATCTTGGGAGCACAATGACCCATTTTAAATCATGGTGTTTTCAAAAGCTCTCGGTATTGGCTTAACTCTGCTCTCACTGGCATCACCAGGAGGTGGCCATCAGCTTCTGGGGAACCTCTGCATCACATTACATGGTCCGTCCTAGAAGCGTCAGCTCCTGTTTAACAGTGGAGTCGACCCCAAATTGCTTATATCCAGAAATACTTATTATTTCTAGAGAAGTAGAATAAAAGAAGACACAATAGGACTGTACCTGTCAGCATCCCTTTGGTTTATCAAAGTAACCTGCTGGACACAATTTCTCCACAACCTTGCTCCTATAAAATGGTACAGGCTTGATAGAAAGACTACAGCATCGTGAAAGCAGCAAAGCTCAGGCTCCTGAACCACCTTGAGCAAAGGATTCTACCAGTGGGTTCTCTGACACAGAACTACTGAAAAGCAGTCCAGCTGTCCTGTTGTTGCTGTTCAGACAGCACCTCCAGGACCAGGCTAAAAAACAAAAAACATATCCTGGGGGTTATCTCCTCACAGCAAGCATCTTGTGCCAGAAGAGAAGATGTTGGCACTTGCTGGATCATTGGCTCAACAAAAGCTGTGCTATAGGTTTATCTGCTGGAACTGACAAGCTGGAAAACTTTCAACTGAAAACACAATTGCTCCTCTTACTGCCACATCTTTTGTTGGGGAAAAAAAAAGAAAACAAACATGTAAGAAGCACAGGCTATTTATTTGCCCAATAAGGGGCCAAATAAGTTCCATATGACCATCACCTGATGTTTCTCTGCTGCACAAATGGCATTTTGCCATGCTCATGTTGCACATCTGCACGTTCCCAAGTCCAGCCTTACTCTCCCACCACTGCATGTTCAAACACAGCTCCAACATGGGACAGGTCTTGGGGATGATTGATAGAGTCCTGACCCAGACAGCCTGAGTGAGATATTTCACACTGCATCTTCCTTTCCTTTTCATCCTTAATGAATGAAATCCTCATCTTGACATGATTTATAATGTAGAAGTTATGTCTTATAACTATATATATTTTTGCTCACAGAAGTCAGCATATGTTATCAACTCTTACTGAAACCCAACTGAATTTGCTTCTGAAAGCAGGCAAGAAGACAAAGAAGACGGTGCTAACTGGCCTCCTGAAGATGGCCTGTCCCCACTCCTGACACATTCAGGAAGCCCATCTCTTGGGCACTGATGACAGCAGCATCACTGCCAGCTTAGATAAACCCCAGCCCTTGTCTGCAATGGCTCCATGGAGGGCTAGACAAGGCTGCTCTGTTGGAATAGATGGGTGCTATGAGATGTCTCAGTGGGGTGCCTCATACAGGTACTCTTTGATATTTAAGTGCCCTCACACAGCAGGCAGGTCAGTCACTGTGCTTTATCATGCAGACATCCCTCGTGGCTGTGGGTGCTCCTGGCACTACCACAGCCATGATAGTCAGTCAGTGCTGAGCTTGGACACAGGCTTCATCTTTCCTTTGGAAGCAGCAGCAGCAAGGGCTTATGTGTTACCAGGCCTCAGCCAATGGGCTTTGATGGGCTTTAAATCACAGACTTATCCTTTCCTTCTCACAAATAGAGACTCCAAGGCTGTTCAGAACAACCCTGCTGTGAACTGGCTCGCACTCGCTAACCAGTCTGGGACAGCTCCAGTTAAGTTGTTGTGCCTGTGCCCATGGGCCAGCCCCGACACCTTAAAACCAGAAGTCAGATCCTTGCTGAGAGAGCCACCTAAGCCCTCAGAGTCTCTGAAATACTCATGGACACTTTTCATCCTAGCTAGAGACATCTGCCATTTCCTTCAAAACTTCCTCTTTATTTTATTTTCCTCCACCTGCCCCTGCAATCAGTAGTAATTTTCACATGAAACCAATGAACAGGGTATCCTCCATTCACATCTCTGTCCTAAACCTTTCAAGTACATCTGGCCAGAAAAGGCCAGGAAGCTTTGCAAAAAATTCCATGAATTCTTATGGTCTCTCTGTCTAGATGCAACTCTGCTGGAGTACTGATGGCCCCAGCAGGTTATAGCCTCCTACAAAGAAATGAGAAAGTTGCTTTTAGGAGTGTTTACATTTCAGCGATAGCATAAAGCCTCTCCCCCTTGGCCCTTCTCCTGCCCGCAGGGTCAGTCTTGTGCTGGAGGAGTGGAAGCAGAAGCAGAGCCCATGCACGTGTGGACCTTTTAATGAGAGGCACTTTAACACCTCAGTTGCTTATATGAATGGGTCTAAAAGTGATCCTCTGCCAAGCACTGTGACAGAGCCCTGCACAACCTAAAGAAGTCTACAGGAGGTACAGCTTAACATGCAATCACTCTAACTTCTGTATCCCCGATCCATCATTACCCCTCCCTGTCATAACACACGTATATCCATTAGTTCTTCAGACCTACAGCCTAAAGGCTGCTGCCCAGACCCAGGGAATGTTCTGCTGAGATAAAACACTTCCAAAGCTACAGTCATGTGGCTAAGGACAGAAAAGGCACATCTGATGTGTTAGTTCCTCCATTCAAAACAGAACTGGGAACTCAAGAAAAGGTCAGAAAGGAAAAACTGCGACCACCTGGAGCAAGAATCATCAGAAGCTGCTCCTGTAGTTTCCAGACATCCAACCTTGGGCAAGAAGTTGCATATAGGACATCTCAGATGTATAAGAGCTTCTAATGTTCCATGAAACAAGAGGATTCCCAGACTCTGCTCACTATGGGTCCAGCTTGCCTCTGGTTCTGTGCAAGCACCAGGGAGTGCAGGTGTAAGGTCCTACCAGTGACATACCCAACAAATCCCACTACTTGGATAGCTCCAGAAGGATATTGACTGGAACGCACAAGCCCTGCCCTGTTTTAAGAAGCAATTAGAGATTACATCTCTACCTAAGTGACAGGGTTCTTCCCCAGAAACCTCTTGTGGAACCTTGAAAGACCAAGAAAAGCAGCTACACCATCAGTGACTGCAGTGTTGTGGGTGGAGAGCGTGATCAGATGGATGAGTACATTTTGCAGGACAGGTGCTGTTCTGTGTTGTATTTGCCTGGTTAAAATGTGCCAGAAGCAACAGAGCAATTGGATCTGCTGCATTTGATTCAATGGAGGAGATGCTGTGGGTTAACCTCTGTGTGCAGCTAAACACTACAGACCCACTTGCTAACTTCCACTCCCAGTGGGATGGGAGGAGAGGAAGAACAAAAGCAAGAAAACTTGGGGGTCAAGATAAAAATAGAATAATAATAAAAGAAATAAACAACTTCTTGTTTCTATAAGTAGTTTATAAGTGAAGGATCAGTAGAAGAAGAGAGAAGAAAACAAAACAAAAATTGACACAAAGGCAATCACTCACCACCTCCCACGGGTAGACCGATGCCCAGCCAGTTCCTACACAAAACACCGCTAACTCTTCTATTGCCGAGCATGATGTTACACCACATGGAATAGATGGCTCTTTGTTCAGGTCATCTGCCCAGCTGTGTCCCCTCACAACCTACTGCACACCCCTCAATCTAGCCACAGGAGGGGCAGTGTGAGAAGCAGAGGTGGCTTTGATGCTGTGCTAACAGTGTTTAGTAGAAGTTAGAAGGTTAGTGCGTTATCAGTATTGGTTTGGTCAAAAATCTAAAATGCAGCACCAGATGAGCTGCTGTACAGAAAATTAACTCAGTCCTAGCTGGGTGAAGTACAAGAGAGTATCAAAGAGTCCACTGAGGGAGGTGTTCACAGGGGTGTTCACATCACCTCTGATGCCTGTGCAATGCTAGAGAACATGTTCCTCCAGGCAGAGTCTGCTGACACTGACACCATGGCCATCTGCGCTGTTACATGCTTCGGGTGGCCAGGGGACAGCAACAGAGCAGGGCCAAAGCTGACAGGTCTACTCCTCCTGCTTCAGGGAGAGAGACGGGCAGTTGAAGCATCTGATGTTGTCTCTGCCCATGGGAGAAAAGACAGGGGGAGCTCAGGCAGCCATGGAAATAGTTACATACTCTCCCTGGATAGGGACCAGTGTAGCATGGTGATGCTCAGTATAGAAAGCAGGCTGCAGAGGGGAATCCTCCGGGATCTGTGGGGAAGAAAGGGGAGAGGGGGGCCCTGGTGATTCCCTAAAATAACTCAGCATGGAAAGACCTGAATTGACAGCACCAGCTACTCAGCCAGGTAAGATCAGCCTGAATGGGTTTTAGGCAGCCCTGTGTCCCACAGGGACACGGGGGAGCTAATCTGTGCCTTGCTCTACGCTGCCTTAGGATCAGGGCTATGAAGAGAGCATTTTATTTGCATAACTTCTCTAATCCAGAGACAGAAGAGCCTGGGGGAACAGCTTGTGACTTCACAGCAAGGAAGAAGCAGCAGCAAATCCACATTATTATTTTTGTCCTTCCTAACACGTTGGGTCTTGTGCAGGTGTGAGGGCACGAGGAGTCGTGTCCAGACTTTAATTCTCCTCACTCCCTCTTCTCACAGTCATTCCATACATTTGGCTCCTCCAGGCCAAAGAAAGGCCTCCTGCCCTTCACCAGCCAGCCCATCCTCTTTTTGGGTTGCTGCCAATTCACCTCTATCTTGTTCACTAATGCACAGGCGAGGCCACAGCCGGTCCAATGAGATCCCACCTACTGCCGCCTCTCCCCACGCATGCCTGGGAGCAGAGAGCTCAGCACCGCTTCATATAACAGCCTGCTGTCAACTTGTTATCTCCTCACGCAGCCAGGGCTCTCTCAGAATTACTGCTTTCCAAATAGCTCCTTCTCATTACATAATTCTGCTTATAATTGTTCTTGCCCAAAGGTATTAGCTGTGTTTCTTGCAGTTCATAACCAAGATTATCCTTTTCTGCTCACTGCCAAAACCCTTCGTCTCGCCGTTTATTCTCTGCTCTCCTTTTGTTTGCATTACACCGAGAACCCAATGTGGGGGTTTCCACACTAGTCCCCCTGTGTTACCACCAGCATCCTGGGGTGGTGAGGGGAGTTACTATTTGTCTGGGCAGCATCTCCCCTTTCGCCCTTGCCAGACGAGTGCTTGGCGGGGCCGCTCCTCCCTCCATCGATCGTTTCCACATACTGCAAGCTATTCCAGCTAATTGGCGCCCCAGTCTCCAACAAGGTCTACGCCACACCAGAGCACACTGCGAAGGGTTATCCGCTGTCTTCCCCAGTTCACTAATTGTGTAATTATGCAGAAATGGCCTGTCTGGTACAATCTATTTCTCATACTCCCCTGTGGTGCTTGTTGCTTACAATGCTCATTATTCCTCTAAGTATTTGCAGACCTTCACCCTCCATCATATTTCCACAAATTGCAGTTCTATTAACAAGGGAACAATTCCTGAAGTCCTTGCAAATATTGTATTCATTTTCTCAACTGCTCCCTCCTTTCTGGTCAGGAGCAGATCTAGCACTGTCTCCAGGCTGGCTCGGACTCTCCTGCTGCCTCAGTTTAGCAAAGGTGCCTTTGCTCTTGAGTCTCTCCCATGCAATTTCATCATTTGCCATATTCAGGAGGCTGGGCTGTGCAGGACCTCAATGTGCAGAGCAAAGGGAGGTGACTGCCTGCAGGGTCCACACACCTCGCTCTCTGCCATGGGTATGTTCTGCTGGCTCTTTGCTACTTGGTCCATCCTGGAAGGAGCCACATGGGCTCTGTGCTTCATACAGGATTTCTGTCTGGTGCCAGACTCCTCTGCCTGTGAAATTGAACACCTACTAAGCCCTGTTCTTCAGACTCAGCTTCCTGACACAAGCATGCACTATGTCTGAGCTCAGAGCACCCCCTCTCCAGAGAGGGGGAACCTACCCATGTCAGGATACCACCACCATCCCCTGCTTTCATCTCTCTGATGTGGCTGTCAGCATGCCTGAACAAGGTCAGCACCAGGCTTCCCTGGTCCCAGTCTAGAGAAAAGCTAACGGCCAGAAACCTGTCTGGAGATCCTGATATGCTGTGCCACCTCAAAGTGTATGTGAGCCACTGATTTTTGGGGACAGGGCATTGAAGGCAGGCTGTGGAGGCTCTGGACCCATGAACAAGTCCCCCAGGACTGTGGCTCTCTAGGGCTATACTGCAGGAGGCCACCCCATTGATAATGTAAGGCAGCAATGGCGCTGGAAGGAGCTGAGGCACAAAGGCTGGCCCATTGCCCAAGACTCAACACGTCGAGAGACCTCCAGGCCCTAAGAAATATTATTTCAGGGAATTTCTCTCCTTGCAGACAAGGGGAATCAGAGGGACACCAGAGCAGCCACCAGATGACTTCTTAAAAATTATGAGCCTTACCTTGTGTCAGCACTGCCACATCCAGGAGTAGGAGCCCCAGACCCAGATGGATGAGAGCTAGACAGAGTACTGTTGAGCTGAGGTACCATGTCAGCATATCCCTCAAATCCTTCATCCCTCAGAGGAAACATTAAGTGAGGTCATGTGGGATCATCAAAGGCCCAGGAGTGAAGGACAGTGGGAGACTGCACTGATGCAGCAGCAGCAGCACTTGGCATCCCTCTGGGCAGATACACTAACAGAAGTACCTTCCCAACAGTGAAAGTTGCCAGAAGGACCTACCTCTCTCTCACTGTAGCATATGTAAATCCTCAGAGTGAGCTAGGAGTTGAGGAAGCATTTAAGATGGGCAAGTAGATGCTTAGGCTTGGTGGTAATAGTGGGGTGGTTTTTAGTTTTAGTCCACTTGTTCAGGCTTCTTCCCTGGCCTATCTCTGCCCCTGCCTATGCTCTCTGTCCTTTCCTAGAATCAGATTCTCAGTTTTTCTTCAACTTGCTGGTGCTTCTTTCCTACATTTTCCTTCCCAGCTCCAGGCAGACAGCTTGGTCCTGTGACACCCATTGTCCCAAGTATGAACCAAGGCTGAAGGCACAGAACAGCTCATGTGACTGACTCATTCACGCTGTTCTGACTCATTCATGCTATTAGGAACTGATGCACCCTTTTGGAAGGGCTAGGGAGGTCTGGGCAAGGTAAGGCCAACACACACCTGCTAGGAGCACCTTGTCTCCCAGAAAGGTTCACAGTACAGAAGATGCCTTAGCAACGCCTAAGTTATGTCTAGGCACTTGAGGTCCCAACCACAGTTTCTTGGCAAGCGACCTCCAGAAGAAGCTAGGTAACATCCAAACGCATAGAGATGAATCTTGCTTACATGCAAAGGGTTATTAGCCCTGCAGCTGCTCTGCCCCTTCACTTCATGTCTCCCACTCATCATGTCGTAGATGCTTCCATTCCTTTTGCACTACACATAACCTCCCTTCCTTGGAGGGCTGTGGGAGCAGTCCTTCAGGCACAGCTGTTGTACCTTGAGCATCACATCTCACAAAGAGGTTAGCAGAACACAGCAAAACCAGGATGGTCACACAGCAGACAGGTGGTCAGTTGGCACCAGCCTAGGTGGTCAGTTGGCACATAATACATCTTTGATCTCCTTTCTGCCAGCAACGGTAGCCATGTAATCTGGACTTCTCCCTCACCCCTAGAGCTATGCAGCAGACTATGGAGGCGATAGTCCCAAGCTGATCATCTGCACTTATCAGCAAAAACCCAGGAAAGGGACTCAGAACAGACCTAATGAACCTTTCTACAAGAATAAATTAGAGTTTACTGCAGAGCTGGATGCCCTGGGCAGTCTGACTATCAGTGATATTCAGGGGAAACTTATGTCAGGCTTACTTTCCATTTTGAAATTCCAGTACAGCTTTTGGCTTGACTTTTGACAGTGCAATAAGAAAAGAACTGTTACAACTGTTGATCATGATAATAGACCAAGTGTGTCACTAAGCACACAGGGTTATCTCTGATGTAGTATTCCACAAGAGAATTTAAATGTCCCTATAAAATTTAATTCTAACCATCTTCCTCCTAGATATTTTTGAAAGGGAGTCTCCCATGAGAGGCCTGGTGCTCTCTGCTTTCATTAAGTCTAGACATTTCATAAAGCAGACTCTCCTTTTACTGTACTGGCTTCCTTGGTGTAAGCCAAGAGTTGATAAGATTTCACAAAAAGAGGAGAATACACCAAAATAACCCACTTTGCACCCTTTGGTCAGCTCAGATGTAGATCCCAGCAGAGTTAATGGAGGAGAATGAACATGCTGCTCGGTCAGACAGGACTCCTCCATCCTCCTTTAATGACAGACCAACTGCTTTTGTAACTACCCCCTGCAGATATTAAAGCTGAGAAAAATCCTTCTCATAGCAAACCACAAAAAAGAAAGAGATTTTTTTCTGGAATGCCATGTCAATTAACAGGATGAACTTCTTAGAACTAGTCCAAAGGCTGCCCTAACTTCGGCTTCTCAGGCTAGGAGACCATTCAGAGATACACCTGGATGAATTATACATTGCAAATAAATCCACCGAAGAACTAGATATTCCTTCCTGTTTGGAAAATGTTTCTTAGCTAATCTTACCAGCTAAAGATTACAAATACATTTATAAACATCTGCTGAATAGTTTACAGGAAGAAATGTCAGGCTCTGACGCAGGTCATGTGTGATGATCTGCATTATGTCCACACATCAATCAAAGATACAGTTGTCGCAATCACGCACATAAGCCTGTGGGCTTTAATCTGACTAGCACAGGTATTTGCATCGGTGAAGAGTGCTCAGGGCAAGCCAGAAACACAGGCACACAGTGTATCTGCTTTTGCGCTCTGAACGGGAGACTTGCACTGGCTCCCCTGCAGCTGTAATTTTCATATATATAAACTTGTGTTATATAACGTAGAACACTGGCATCTCTCCTGCTCCAGATGCCCATGTGCTAAGCAAAGCAAGGTCACAAGCCCCAGCAGTTCCCCTAACCACCATGCACAGCCCCGTTAACGATGACCTACACCTCTGACGATGCAATGCTCAAGAAATTGGAGGAAGCATCCAAGAGCTGGGCCAGCCTTGTTCGGCCTTTGCCAACAAGCTTAGACCAAGCCTTTAATAGCACTGGAAAAAAACCAGGCTGGTTGACAAGCGTGCGCGATCTCCAGTGGCCTCATTCAGCCCCAAGGGAAGTTTCAGGATGGAGGCCCTTGGCAATACACCTCCTTGAGTACAACTAATATTGGAGCAAGTAGGAGGCAACCCTAGGGAGAGGGCCAGGGTCTCAACTGAAAGTCTATGATGCACCACAGGTGTGATCCAAGTGATCAACCCATGGGAAAGTGCTGCATAAGGACTAGAGAGGACCTCAGACTGGCACCCTGGAAATTAAGACGACACAAGGCAGTGTTTACATCTTTCTGTGGTGCACCCCTTTCTGTGGTATTAAGTGGCCCCCATCCTGATGAAAATATTTTCTCTGCCTCAAAGACTTCTGTTAAATCGGGTAAGTGCACACAGAAATGAGTATCTTCCTCTATAAAGCACACTAGCAGACACAGCAGAATTTCGGGAAAAATAACAGGTTTTGATCCCATACATTCCTCCCACTTGTGGGGAGAAAATTCTTTCTCTTTCCACCATTCCCAATCAGAGTCTTTGCTTTAGGACTCTGTCTGCAATTCTTCGGTCTAACATAATGAAGTGTTTTTTCTGCCTTCTGTGCCATAATGAAACGATAATGACCTCTGGCAATCATTCGACCCTGAATAATTTGATCCATAAGCAATGGAAATGCTTGTCCCATCTGCCTCTGTTTAGAGCACGGCCAAGATGCTCTGCTTCTCTTCTCCGCTAAGGCATAGATCTTAGAGCAATCCCACTGCTCAGTCCTGTCCTTTGGGTTCCCCAAAGGTTAGTTGGTAATTTTAAAGGCAAATTCAGTGCAGATGACTAAGTAATGCCCATGAACAACCCAAGGCCCCATCCTGAGACATCACACAGAGAAAAGTAGAGTCCCCTGTGTTCCCTCAATATGCCAAACCAAGAGCAAAACTCCCACGGCAAAAAAGTCACAGTGTGACAGGACATAACTCAGAGCAGTCTCTGCCACTCTTGGCTCTTTCGGTCACATGCATCAGGGTAGAGAGATGGAGCCAGAACCGCCCCCAGTCCTTTGGCATTCCCTGCCCCCAGCACTCCTGCATTCAGAAACGTCTGACAAGCAATCACACTGGCCCTGGTCTCAGAGACTTTACCAGCCCTTCCCGCCTGCCACGTCCTGTGTCCCAGCATCTGCCTCTGCTACTTCTGGGACAGGGTGGTTGGGCCACTGAGGCCAGAGCTCAAAGTCCCTTCACAACATCTGTTCCATCCAGGACTTTATGCTTCCCAACTAATTATTTTTATTTTTTTTTCCCCTCGCAGGAGGTCTTGCATAAGAGTGCACTGCACTGTCACCTCTACATCTTGACTCACAAAAGCCTTTGCCATATAAAGCCATATGACACAAAGCATGGCAGCAGACAAACAGTGGGGAAGTCAAAGAGTGATGGGTGTCCTCAGGTCACATAGGCCTGGAGTCACTCCAGCTGACCAAGACGGTATAAAGTCCACATTGGTCACTCCAAAGGGCAAGTCAACACCCTTCAGATTCACATCATCCTCTGGACATATTTGTCTTTCTTGTCTGTAGAAAGGGCCTAGGACACAACATTCTTTGATGACATAGTGAAATGAAATGCCTAATCACAGTCTCTGTGACAGAAGTAGGGTTAGAGGCAGGGTTCTCCACTCATGACATTTTGCAGGCAATGCACATCTATCACAGCAGTCCAGTTTACAGCCCAGGGAACCAAGGTGATATCATGACCAAAAAAAAAAAAAAAAAAAAAAAAAAAGAAAAAAACCCCACAAACCAAAAAAA
>JANIJG010004288.1:0-31302 GCA_024611175.1 Megaceryle torquata | reverse complement strand
GATAAAATGAGAGGAAATGGCCTCAAGTTGCATCAGGGGAAGTTTAGATTAGATATTAGGAAGAAATTCTTCACTGACAGAGTGGTTAGGCACTGGAACAGGCTGCCCAGGGAGGTAGTGGAGTCGTCATCCCTGGATGTGTTTAAAAAACGAATGTATGTAACACTTGAGGCTGTGGTCTAATGGATAGATAGATGTCAGGGTGAAGGTTGGGCTTGATGATCCTAGAGGTCCTTTCCAACCCTAATGATTCTATGCATCATTCATTTTGCATAGAACATTTGTTTTCAATGCACTTAAATCTTCAAGAAGAAACTGTCAGTTTTGTCTGAAATATCAAATAATCCTACAGGGAGTTGTTTCCATCTATGCTGGTACTTGACACCCTATCAAGCAGGTTGGAGGACTGGAGAAGTATGTTTCCCAAAGCTTTCATGCCCCAGACTCCACAGCTCTGCCATATGGACTGTACTGAAACTGGAGCTTTTTAGTTTCACTGCAACCCATGAGGTGAGAATTAAAGATTCCAGGAAACATCATATTTTTAATAGAAACATCAAAACATTCTTCTCTGAGTATCCACCCATTTCATGGGATTCTTTAAAGAAAATAGTATAGAAGTTCATCTCCAGAAACAACTGGGAAGAAGAGCTGTCATGCTTGTTCTTGTGGAGCTTTCTGAATGTTAAAAATCTTGCAGCGAATAATTCCCAGATGTACCTGTGTGCCAAGAGACAAACAAATTAATAAAAAATTCTGAGTCCAAATACATGCTTTGTAATAAATTATCAACCATTTTCCTTTCCAAAAAAAAACCCAAAACCAAAACCCAAACAAAAAAACCACCAAAATAAAACAAACAACAAAAACAACACCCAAAAAAACAACCTCAAAACCAACACCAACAAAAGAATGAAATTTTAGGGAAGGACACATGCATTTTCTGATTGCCTTCTCTCCCAGATCTTGGCAGTAGAAAAGGGGCTGAGAGCAGAGCCTCTGTTCTAATAGCAGCTCTGCCCTCTGACGATGAGGTGATACATCACTTTGTACTTCTGCATCGATCAGTCTCCTCTTCACCCCATTATGATATTTCCTTGTATATCATGCACCAAACGTTGGAAGTTTTATAATTCAGTATCGTATCAAGTGCTTTTCTGAAATCAATAAGCATTACATGCACCAGAATGCCTTTATAGAACACAAACACACTTACAGTGGGTTTGGGTTTGTCTGACCTGACATGTTTTATTAACCTGCAGTTCTTACTGTTCACTGGGCTTTTTCAGCTCTATAGATTTACACAGGAATTGGTGGGGCATTTCGTCTTAACTTGAGCCCATGGGAAGTTTAAACTAATGATTGCTGTTTCTTCAGTTTCTCTGTTAAAAACATTTTTTTCTGAATTTATTCAACCAATAAGCTTTTATTGTTCAAATTTTCATAATAATTATTTGGCTTATTACTTACTTAGAAGTACACAGTAAAGAAACTGAGAAGGTTTACATAGCACGAGTTAAACATCATCTTTAACCTTTCTGTGACATCCTGGACTTCAAACATACTTTTGTACCTTTTGCTGATACTGCTTTTTGCTAGATCTGAGTTCATCTTCACTGTAAACAGCAATACATATTCTGCTGGATTTTCTGTAATAGTTTGCAAACTGTAGCTGGTAGAATGATCTAGATGAGAAAATAGGCAAACAGAATGGTTATGTCTATGTACAGTGACTTAACAGATTAGCCCTAAGCATAACTTCCATCAGGCAAACTTGTGCAAAGGAGAAAGAACCATTAAAGGAAGATTGTGTCTCCTCACTAATAGAAGAAACCCTTGTCAGGGTTACAAAAGCACTAGTTTTTGGTTAAAGGTAAGCTTTTCTGGTAGGTATTGTAAAGCTGTTCTTACATCATGATCATCCTGGTTTCCAGTTCCTCTAAACAGTTGGGAGTCACATCAAGATGTGGTTGCTCAGATCTGTGCCCATAGTGAAGCTCAAGACCAATGCCAAATAAGAATCCCACCACACTTTAATTTGTCTTTATAGACATAGTTCAGGGGAGAAGTAAATACATGATGTTTGTTTGGCATATCCACACATCTGATCCTGGGAAATGTAGTAGGCCTCAATTCATGCTTGAAGGCCATCTGGTGGCTTTTCAGGAGTACCATTTGTCAAAATATCCTAGGTCTCTATAGAGAGCCTCCTCAAAGAATTTAACTGGAAAATGCTGTCATTTAGCAAGAGAAACAAACAAATATTTTTTCAACACTTCTACATACTAAATATAGTATGCTGCTTGTTTTGCAAATTACTCTGATGAACAGTGGGAAGACATAACCTGAGAAATTCATGGGTGCGGAGAAAACTTTTGCTTCAGTGTTTGCTTGTAGATCTGCACTTTGAGATAACAGGAGTAATAAAATGTCATTCTTAGGTGAAAAATGGATTCTGTGCAGAGACCTTACTACCTGCAAGTCTTACTTTCTCAGCATTTCACCATCACTCAGGTCTACATATTTGTTGTAGGATGGATTAGCTTTGAAAGATTAGATATGGATATGGATGTGGACATGGATAAGAATGGAATTACTGATGGTCCAAAGTCATCTTTACACTTCAATGAGGAACTGAATACTAAACATGAGGGTGTCACACTCCAATGATTAACAACATTTCCACATTTGTGTAGTTTTAATGCTTTTCTTCTCAGCTGAAGCTGGGAGTGTTGTGTGATAAGCACACAAAAAGCCCAATTAAGAGCACGGACCATTTTTATTACTAAGGTTGCTGCATGCCTGCCTTTAGAAGCCATTTTCAGTTGTGTTCAGCAGATATTCACCAGCCCTTAACCACTTGACCAGTACTGACTTCTGGTAGTGTGATGTTACACATGCATAATGAATAAGATACAAATACAATAGAACTTTTCTACATGAGGGAAAGGAAAAAAATAGGTTCATCAGGTGCACTCATGACTAAAGCTACAGCATAAGTAGGCCTCAAGATCTATAGTCTGTAGCTCAAAGGGACAATATCTTATGTTACAGCTGTTACCCTTGAAGGAGCACAATGTCTTGTTTGTGTTGCAGCTGTTACCCTTGAAGGAGCACAACTATCAAATCTCTTCTTTCCAGATAAGATATGATGTCAAATATGAACTGGGCTTCTTCTCTACAGAAAGATTCCAGGCAGCCTGGAGATGAACAGTCACCTGAGATTGAGATGAAGCAGCACTGGAAGGAGTCTTTTGCTTGATACTTTCATATCACTCCAATGGGGTCATAAGAGGACTAATGTCACTCCTCGTTATCTTTTTTAATGTATCTAAGTGAAAGCTGGAGTCCAATTCTGCTAACATGAAGAATAATCTTTCTGAGGCAGGCACAGTGAAGGGAAGGACAACAGTACTAGGTGTGAGGCTATATTTTTCAGGTGTTTTGCTTTTGTATCCTGATTCATTGGTTATAATGGTATGGTATTTACCAGCTTGTCACACTTATACCTAATGTATAATTTTTCACCTGTGAAGATCAGACTTCAATTATTTTATTGTACCTTGTATTTTTACATGAAAAATGTTTCTGTTGCTATTCACTAGCAGCTGAAAAGTTAATGCCATAAGACTATTAAATATTGTTCCTCCCAAGCAAATGCCTTACTGTACAAGAGAAACTGAGCTCCTTTCCTTCCCACAGACATAAATGACACAAAATGATTATGTGGCCACTACGTGTGTGAAATGTTCTAGAAATGCTGCAGTCATGGTCAGTAGGGTATTAGATTCTGACTGTAGAAACATTAGACAATGCACACAATTTCTAAGATATTTCCTGTCCTTTTCATTCAAACTAAATCTCCCTTCCAAATCACATGAGTATCACAGATGCAAGTCTGATCTTGCAGATTTGATTTCACTAAGTTATCAGAAAACCTAAATGTAAAATGTTTTTCTTCAACAAAATTATCTAGTATTTTACTTCTAAATAATTTTATCTGTGAAAATAAATATTTTAGTTGATATGATTATTGTCAGCATTGCCAGCAGGTACAGGTGGGTGATCCTTCCCCTCTATTCAGCACTGGTGAGGCCACAGCTGAAGTGCTGTCTCCAGTTCTGGGCTCCACAATACAAGAGAGCCATGGACATACTGGAGAAAGTCCAATGAAAGGCCACAAAGATAATGAAGTGACCAATGAAGGAGTATCTCTCCTACAAAGACAGTCTGAGAGAGCAGGGACTATTCAGCCTGGAGAAGAGAAGGTTCGGGGGCATCCTAATGTACATGAATACCTGAAGGGAGGGTGCAGAGTACAGAGCCAGCCTCTTTCCAGGGGTGCCCAGTGACAGACCCAGAGGCAACGGGCACAAACTGAAACACAGGCAGGTCCCTTTGAACGTCAGGAAACACTTTACCATTGTGAGAGTGACCAAGACCTGGCACAGGTTGCTGAGGGAAGTTGTTGAGTCTCCCTCCTTGGAGATACTCAAAGACATCTGAACATAGTTTTGGGCAATCAGCTCTTGGTGGCCCCATTCAAGAAGAAGTGTCAGACCAGATGACCTCTAGAGGTCTCTTCCAGCCTCAACTGGTCTCTGATCAGATTAGAGACTGTATGTCTTTCATAGAATGTATGTCTTTCGGCATCTCAATTTTTGACAAACACTTTTTATGAAAATGTATTGCCAAAATATCTCCTGGCCATACATACTGGTATCACAGAGGCTTCTGTTTCTTTTTAGTAAAATATAGACATTCCACTCAATCCTTGTGACTAAATGTAGGTTCATATAGACAAAGACAAGTGTGAGGAACATCTGCATAAGCATGTATGCTTGCAGGATGTGGGAGAAAAGGGCACATAAAACATTCAACTCAGTACAGCACAGGATTCTGCCTTGCCACACAGAACAAACCAAAAGGAGCTCCTAAGAATAATATTTATGAGAGAAAAATTGCTTGAGATATCTCTTGGTAAACAATTTCAAGGAAGAAAGGGAGCTGAGACAGCTCTGAGGAAAGCTGTCCTGTTCATAGCTGAAAGGCACTCACCTGCCTTGCTAATGCTCAGGCTTAAGTATCAAAGGGCATCATAATGGTTCTAGATAAGCCAGTCTTGAGTTGTCACGGAGTGCTGTCTGCAAACAGCTGGACTTTGCAATATCACCTAATTTTGAGCCTCTTTTCTTACAAGTGAAAAGTACAGCTGGAGACTGTGGCTGTGTCAGGCTCACAACTTGCCACAAGCATTTCAACCGCAGTGTGGGGCTGTCCTACCTGCCCTGCTCCCTTTCCCGGGTATGCCTCCTTGCCCTGCTGAAGGCACAAACCCAACCTCAGGCTATGTCATCTTAGGGAGTTCATCTGCAGAAGCAGAGAAGTGCTCCCGCTTCCCCACTCTTCACCAAAACCATGAAGAGAAGAGGTAACAGATCATCTCCAGAGCTGGGACAGAACCAGGGTAATAGTAGAGCCACTCCTTTTAGCTCAGTGTGAGATTTATTCAGCCCTTAAGCACAGCTGGACTGTAACTGTAGCAGTAGCTTTCTAATTCTCTGATGCAGTCATCAGGTGGGAGTTCATATAAATCAGCCAACTGTAAAGCAGGTTTAGGAACGTGACACCAGTTACTGTTTTCAAGGGATGGTCAGGGTGACTTCAGCTGAAAAGTGGCATGTTCTCTCCCACTAGCTACCACCCAAATTGCCTTCCCTTGGGAAAACTACATACAGGTGTCTTACGAGAAATCCTTTTGGGAGACACTACTTCTCATTACAAGGCAGCACCAACACCAGTTCTCCACCAATCAAGATTTTCACTGAACTGATTAGAAAAGTTTTATTGCCCAGTAGGGCAATCAAGACAAGTATACATCCATTTTAAAAACAAACAAAAACAAACAACCTTTGTAATCTTATGACTGTAAACACTTGTTTTATTGAGTGACTTTTATTCCCCCCTACAGAGCAAAGCAGCTATTGCATCAAAGAGTCAGTCAATTAGTCAGAAAGGAAAACATTGGCACTGCCAGGAGAAAGAAGAGCTTTAGAACCTTTAAAACAGCAAAATATAACTGCACCTGCTGTTATGTTTCCAACTGGCAGTGCAGCAGAAGTGGATTTTAGCCACTACTCTCTGGCATTGTAGTGGGAACATCCAGTTGCTACAGAGCTCAGAAGACTACTGTCATTACCCCAAACAAATAAGAGGTCTAAAACTGAAAAATCTCCATGTTATTGTCAAATAAAACATTGTTTTCCAAGTCATGTGAATGTATTTGCAGATAAAGGCAAGCTGGCTAGGGCAGAGAACATCGTATCAAGTATTTGTAGGACTCAGCTCAAAAGCAGCCCAGAGTGACCCAGCTCTGGTGCTGGCAGAGGCAGGACTGTCATGCCACCAGAGCAGACATTCTGCAAGCTCCATCCTCTGCTAAAGGAGGCACTAGCTACAAGGGTTTTCTTTTGCTTTAATGATTAATCAAAGGCAAATAAAGTGTAATGAAGGAAAGCGAACATGCACGCTGTCACACAAATGCAAGCAGGTGTTTGAAACGGAGGGCAGGTTACTGTGGCTAATTTGGGGGAATGGAGATGGGGGAAAGAGAGGAGCTCAAACACAAAAAATTTTCTTTAATTGGAGAATTGCATTCACAACAGAGATTCCCGAGTTTTTACTTGACACGACCAAAGAACATCCATCATATTCTCTGCTGAAGGTGGTTTGACATGTTTACGTACAGGACTAGGCTGTTTGACCTGTGAGGTTTTAGACATGTGGATTGCCATTTGTATTGGAAACATTCCTGAAACTATCTCCACAAGTCTTTTCCCTTTAGTAGGCACCAAATCTCCTTTGTCACTGCAGTCTACCTTACTCAGCAACATGCTGCAAGCTTGTTCTGTTCACAAGGAATACA
The DNA here is from genome assembly GCA_024611175.1 of Megaceryle torquata. NCBI lineage: Eukaryota > Metazoa > Chordata > Aves > Coraciiformes > Cerylidae > Megaceryle > Megaceryle torquata. The sequence continues at coordinate 24,377 of JANIJG010004288.1, read as the reverse complement.
TCAGCACAAAAGGCAAACCTCTCTGGCGAGGCTGACACTGCAGTCCTCTGAAAAAAATGGATTTGACAAGGAAGGAGGGAGTCCAAGTAGGTCTCCCAGTCAGATTCTTTCTTTGCAAGTATTTTTAGAACCATCAGTCCTGAAAACTAAAACTGAGATCCAAAAGAAGAATTAGGAAGGGGGAGAGAAAACAGGATGGTTCACTGATCATTAGACTTGTAAATTATGGCTGTTTGTTAGTTAAAATGACAGCACCTGTAGCCTGATGGGGTACAGACTCAAAGGTTGTTAATCCACTACAAGTAACATGATTTGGGGATATGAAAAGAGAAAAATCACAGTGTGAGATTTAAATCCTAGCTTCTACTTTAAAAGCTGCCTTTTCAGGAGGAAGAAGTCCAATACTCCCCATTCACATGCTAATTCCCTGGTTTCAACAAACTGGCATTCTCCTTCACCTATTCACATTAGCATAAAATGAGGAGCTTGAATCTGCATTTTTCAAATCAACCAGGTTTCAAAATTTCCAAAATGCAACTGCTCAGGAATGGTTCATACATGCTAAATGCCAAGGTATTGTAAATGCAATACTCATTTGCCTCCTGCATCCAGAATGTAATTTCCATTTCTATTTTAATCACTAGTGATCCATTGTTCCAAATTTCTTTAAATAAATGTCCCCTACTGCTGCCCATAGCTTCTGCAGAAACAATTTTGAATATTTTGCAGGCAAAAATAGCAGAAGTGTTGAAATTCATGCCTTTCCTCTCCAGAGTAGATAACTGATGTAATGCTTATTTCCAAGCCTGTGAAAATATGAGCCAGAAATAAATAGCAAGTGGGATTATCCTTATATTGATTTCTCTGCAGTACATTCTGATTAAACAGCAAATCAAAGAGGTTTTTTTCCAGCTGCCTCACCAATATGACAGTCTTCATTCTCCATATGTGTGACCTGTGATAAGTGCTTCTTTTAGTTACCAGGTACCTGGGGCCTTTTCTGTTCTGCTATCCAAAAAGCTTGGTCTTCTTCCCATATATCTGAACTTTCAAAAAGTGGACTCTAATTTTCTCTTTGTTCTCTACAAAAGACCCCACCACAAAATTTGTCGTTCAGATCTTTTACAGCATATTTCCAAACCAGCTCATCTTGCTGAAAACATTCCGGTGCCCTTTGTCATTCTTAAGATGTTAAAGCAACCATCCGGATGCTCTAGATGAGCCTGGGGGGCATTTTTATCACTAGAAGATTTATTCAGAAATCAAACCCAGTGTGTTTATTTGAAAGACTTTCTGTGATATTATCAGTGGTTAGTTCAAGGACTCTGTTGCTGGTGTTATGATGCTGTCTAGCCTGAGCTTCATGACAGTACTGGAATATCCAGAGAGCTAGTAGTCTAACCTGCCTTAATCATAATTTTAAAAAGCCAATGTTAAGGATCAGTATGACAACAGTCAAGGTGTCACAACAGAGAACACTTTTACCATTGTTATGGTTGGAATGTGCAGCTAAATTTCAAATGCTGAACAGCAGCCCAGATGTTCAGCTGCCTGTGACCCAAGGCTTGCTTTTGCTGTGGCACAGCTGCAATACCTTGGCTGAGTTTTGCTTAGAAAGTTGTTGTCCAGCTGCAAGAAAGAGTGTAAGCTGAAGGCATGTGAAAGTAAGTACACAGGCAGAAGTGAAATTGTAGAGGCAGTTACAGATAGCTGGAAAATACCAGTGAGGGAGGAAAGATGCAACACCCAGAGAAAGAAGGAAGAGACTCAGCAGACAGCAGTTTGGCTGGGTGAGGGCTCATGATCCTTTTCAAAGAGCCATGGAAGTGAAAACTTCCCCTCCTGACGAATAGCTGCCTGCCTGGTAATACTTGTAAGTACAGGCTATTCAGCCAAGTATTAAGTACGTAGGTAGAAGTTAATATTTAAGTAATATTTAAGTTACTAAGTTAATACTTAAGTAATACTTGTCTGAGTAGCCTGTTAGTTGTACCTATGTACTGTATGCATTAGCTGATAGAAATATTTGCCATATGTTTTTAAACCTTGCAGTCTTTTGGCATAGTAGAAGGCTCCCAAGGAAAAATGACCCTTTGAGAAAAGAGTGCAGGTGTGAGAGCTAGTCCTGTCTCTATTCCTCCTCTCCCTCTGCCCCTGCTTCATTTCTTCTTTCCACACAGTAAGACTTAAAGGTCTGAAGTTACCCGATACCACTGGTCCACAGAGATGGATAACATGCATCAATAGATAGTATTGCTGTCTAAAAGAAGGGGTTGCTGTGAAGAATTTTTTCCCACTAAGTAAGTGGTATCAGCGGGCACTCTCTAGACAAATTTAAAGGGAGAATAAACTAGGACATTGAATTCTGACAGTTGCCTCTCTAAACAGAAGAAAAAAGGAATAAACTCTCACTAGAGGGCACATTGAGCTTGGATTTGATACATCCTATTCCAAACCAGTATGATAAGGTAGAAAACAGCAAGGTTGAAAGCAGCCACCCTGTATGACTGAATCCTCCTAGATGGCAAACTGCAGCATGCCTTTAAAACGCTCCCACCTCTGGGCACCACAGACTACAAGGTAGGGCAGTGAGTTATGTTTCTTCTCTGTACAGTATAGAATTTTTCCTGCGTTCAGTACAACATCCATCAACACTGCAGAACAAATCCCTGGGACAGTGATGACAGGTACTTCATACAGGGGCAAGGAGAAAGGAGAAAAGGAAAATACCACACTGTAGGCATCTTCTCTGTAATTGATGGCAAAACTCTCTAAAAGTTTTAATTTGAAGGAAACAATAAATAGTGTAGAGATAGCTAATGGACAAATTCAAGGACTGCTCCCAAATGAAGACTAGGGCAAATTCCACATTAAGCCTCAGGAACAGTATCTCCACGTACATTGGGCAGCTAGTGTAGCACCATAGGGGCTTATCTGTACAGTGCAATGTTTTGTTTTGAGGACTTTATATCTCCATTGTTCACATTTTAGCCTATCTCTAAGATGGTCCCTCGGGTTGAAAGCTTGCTGACAACGGAGAAGTACTGGGTGCACTCCTGGAGCACATCTCCCTCTTGAGTTTCCTGCAAAACGCATCTACAGAAGAGCTCAGAGATCAGCCCCGTGATCAGCCCAAAGCATCATTAGAAACACAATCAAGAGATCTGTTTCACAAACGCTAATCCAATTTAAAACGGTACTGTAGACCCATCTGGTCTGGCAAGCTGTAAAAATGCATCCACGAGGAGTTGTTTGCTTTGTGACAGGCAGTCAATGGACTTAAAAAGAAGCTGAAGAAACAGCCTGAGGTTCCTGCACCAGTGCTTCCACTTACAGGGCAGGGTTCAAGAGCTATATGTGTATATAGCTTCATGTCCCATAAGCGGTCTTGTGTTGGCAAGGCTGAAAGTCAGAGCAAAAGGTGCACCAGGAGAAACTCCACTGAGGTTTTTGCAACACAAAGGTGTGCTGTGTAGTAAAGTAGAAAGTGCCCACCTGGCAGGACTAATACAAATAGGACCTGAGCAAGAACAGATGAAAACTGCCATCCATCCCTCGTTTGATTTATGTTTTCTTCTATAGGCATGGTTAGAAGGTAAACCAGTTTTGACTCTCAACTGCTTATGATATTTATTGGTAGCAATGATAACAGTAATTCCTACTAAGTATTTTGGGCACCCTAAGTAAAAGGGTGGAAGGGATACAAATATTCTGCAAATGTTGTTCTTTCCAAACAGTATCAAGGAGGGCCTGCACCACGCATTATTCCCCCAAGATAAAATACAGATCCCCCCCTAACCTTGCAGCTGTGTGCCTGCTGCTGGAGTCACAACTCAGGGTCATAGCACTTTTTACAGACGTTCCTCAAAGCAGCCAAAACGAGCTGTCCTCGAAAATTAAAGACAGCGAGACTAATTTAGCTGCAACTGAAGGCAAGGAAAATGAGCTTTGAGTGCTAATAGTAAATTGTAAGTTTAGCAACGAAGGCAGGAAACCGCAAAGAAAAATACAACACAAACCGAGGCTGCGCATCAAAGAATCCCTTGTTTCCCGTGGGAAAAGCTGCACCCCAGCAGAGTAGAGCAAGGGAAGAAGGCGCTGAGAATTGTTTAAGTGTGCCATCTAGTGACTGCTGTATGCTCGACTGCCCGTGGGTTAAGTCAGGACTTGCAGCGCCTGCCTATAGGAATTCCTCACCTTTCCGTTTTTCAGAACACCTGTATGTCTCAGATATTAGGCTGAATGCTTCGATCTGCCGTTGCTGGTCATCTGGTTCTTGAAGAAGGTAGGAAGGAGTGGGTTCAGCATTTAGAGGCTACTTAGGTGGAGTCACTGAGCATTCAGCAGTGATCCGTGAAGCGACTGCCTTACCCTGTGGGCGCTACATTCGATTCCTCATCTGTGAAGACATGTGGAAATGGGAGGAGGAGGAGGAGGGAGGGCACACAGTTAATTCATCACACTCCACTTTTTTTTTTTTTTTTTTTTTTAACTTCCTTTCTAACCAGCATGGGGATTTCTCTCATACACAGTGATGTGACTTCATGATCTCAATAAAGGTCTTTCCCAAGGTATAGTACTAAAGCCCATGGAGAGAAGATAGAATGAAAATGAAATGGGGATGAACTCTATTTCCCATCATGGCACAAATTTACACTCCAGCCTCTTTTGCTATCCCAGTGATGGTGTGCTGGAACCTCTGAGACTGAGGCTGCTGGAGAATTACAGCTGTTACCCTTGGTGACTCTCACTCCTTCACTGACACTTCTCTGGTAGCTCCCCTTCACTTGCTCTGTTAGCCACTTCTGCAAGTCCAAGCTGAAAAGCTGAACACGTTAGCTGCAAAAATAATCAAGTTAGCTTGATTGAGCTCTTACTGATGTACAGAACCACCAAAGACTAGACCAAATAGGCTTTTCTTGGGGACACACATAATGCAATGTTATGCATCAGGAAGAAAAATAAAAATAAATTTAAAAAAATTTTAAAAAAAATTAAAATTTAAAATTAGATCTTTGAGAGCACCATGGGGGATGCTTAAGACTTTCCCCCCCCCATGAGAAATATTATCACAATTAAAACAATTTCACATGTCATAATATGCCCTTTGATGTGTCCTAGAAAAGCAAAATGCGTATTGGCTCTCTCCTAAAAAAACATTTGAAAGGCAGGACAGCGTAGAATACATACCCAGGTGTTCTTCTACCTGCAATACAGGACAAACAGAACGAGATGCAAGTGGCAGAGGGAACACCACATTGCATGTGTTTGCCCTTTTCAACTATTACCAATAGATGGAAAAGAAAGAAAACCCCGCAAGTTGCTCAGGAATAGGAACAGCTGTTGCACATTGCTGGGTAGTCAGCCTGTAGCTTCCTGGGAATAGAGGGATTTGGACATGGAGGGAAGATGGTAGGTGAAATTTTACTAACCATCTCTCAATGCAAATTTTTTAGTGTGACACAATTACAGGGGTTCTTCACACTGTTTTGGATGGTAGAAGAATACAGACAAAAGATAAAAAAAAATTAAAAGTAATTAACCACATGATTTTAAAGAGAAAACAAACAGCCAGCTGGCACTTAGCCACACACTTTTCTTACCTCATCTTAGGAGATGATTTCAGCAGACATGGCTTACTTGTGTGAAGGGAAAACACCGGTAGCAAGTCTTGTATCAGACAGCTACAACTGTTTACAGAGAGGATTTGCCTTAGTATCAGGGGAATCTGTTTAGACTATCAGTGGAAATCCAGCTTGAGGATGGGATAAGGTCAGTAATGTTAGTCAAATCCTATTAAACTAACAAAGGATTCAGATTCCTTCCTCAAACCCACATTTTGAATGTCTCTTTTTAAGCCTAGAAAATTTAAAATTATAAATCCAAATTAATTCCTTTAAATCTCTCTCCATTTATCAGCATTTCTTTGCTTGAGGGAGGAACAGGCTAAAAATTATGACAAGGGTGTTGGTACAATACTAGCATCATGTCTTTAAAGTTACAAAAGCAATTCAAAATCACATTACAATTATGACAAGAAAAATCTTAATTTATTGTTTTGCAATGGATTCACAAACACGGTTTTACTGAAGAAGTTGTAGCTGAGGGCACCAGCAGAAGCAAGGCTGACCCGAAGCCATTTGTATGAGGTTCAACAAGACCAAGCGCATGGTTCTGCACTTGGGTCACAACAACTCCAGGCAATGCTACAGGCCTGGGGCTGAGTGTCTGGAAAGCTGCTTGGTGGAAAAGGACCTGGAGGCGTTGATCAACATCCAGCTGAACATGAGCCAGCAGTGTGCCCAGGTGGACAAGGCAGCCAACCGTGCTGGTCTGTATCAGAAATAGTGTGGTCGGCAGGACTAGGGAAGCGATTGTCCCCCTGTATTCAGCACTGGTGAGGCCACACTTTAAATAACGTGTTGGGCCCCTCACTACAAGAAGGGCATTGAGGTGCTGGAGCCTGTCCAAAGAAGGGCAACAAAGCTGGCAAAGGGTCTAGAGACCAAGTCTTAAGAGAAGCAGCTGAGGGAACTGAGATTGTTTAGCCTGGAGAAAAGGATGCTCAGGGGAGACCTTCTCACTCTCTACAAATACCTGTAAGAAGGTTGCAGCAAGGTGGGTGTCAGCCTGTTCTCCCATGTGATGTGGCAATCGGACAAGAGGAAATGGCCTCAAATTGTGCCAGGAGATGTTTAGATTGGACATTAGGAAAAATATATTCACTGAAAGTGTTGTTAAGCCCTGGAACAGTCTGCCCAGGGAAGTGTTTTGAGTGACGATCCCTGGAGGTATTTAAAATACATGTAAATGTGGCATTGCCCCACTTAGGGACGTGGTTTAGCAGTAGACTTGGCAGTGTTAGGTTAACAGTCAGACACAGTTATCTTAAAGTCTCTTCCAGTCTAAATGATTGAATGATTGTTATGCCACCTGGCTGCTGGCGGTTGTTGCTCTGTAATGCGATGAGGTTGTTCAGTAGTGGGATGACCTGAACAAAACATGTGCCATCCTGTTCCCTTTGAAGGGATGCTGTTTGCTGGGCCAATGCTTAGCAACAGCTCAATTTGTATCAAAAACAGAGAATAGCTTGACAGTCCCAATGGTGATTTGGAAATATCAGTATAAAAATTATAGTTAAATAGTTTTTATGTTGGATCAGACACAGGTAACTCCCAAAACCCTTCATTTGGTGCACACAACTTACCATACATAAGTTACTTCATGTGGCTTTGATACCAGTTCTGCATGTTGCTCAGTTAAATCTGTGTAAGTGGTTAAAAATAAAGAAATTCTAGAAAGGATTTGGGTGCATGTGCACATATAGTGGGAAAATCACCACAAGTCAATAGTTTTTTGATTATTTTTCTTTTAATTAGTGCTGGGTGGTAATTTACATTTGACACCCCCAATTTGCTAGTAAGAGACCAAGTAACATTTAACTCATTAATCTTTTTAAAAGGCTACCCTTTGCTTCCAGAAGCTGCCTGATTTTCTAATACACAGACCTCAAAGACCATTGTAATCTCACAGTCACTTACCCGAAGGCTCAGAGCTGCCTTGGGTCCTCAGCAGGCAGCCAAATAAGGTAGCATCTCTCCAGGGGACTTTGTCAGACATCTCCCATTTTGATGTTGGGGCCATAAGGAAGTCAGCTTTGATCTTTAGGCCTCCAAGAAAGGAATTTCAATGAGGGGAGAGAGAACGATAGAAGACGTTTCCTCATAGAAAGCAGTGTGTAACCAAAAGGGTAAGAGAGGGGGAAAAAAGAAACAGTTGAACTTTATCTCCTTAACATGATCCACAGGCAGACAACAAGCAGGACTTGGTCTGGTTAGATGACCTAATGGCTTTGATCTTCCTCGCTCAAGCAGTATGGGTTCTTCAGCAACTCCCAAGGCAACAAGCACTGCAGAAAAAATTATCCTTGAGTTGCCAGGTATGTCTTTTGTAATACAACAACTGCTCAGTTAAGAACCAGAGTGAAATGGCTGATGTATTTCTTGTGAAATAAAGGTTACTCAACCGGACGCTGGAGTTTGATTCTTTTTGGAAGTAAAAGATAAGGTACATAGAAAAAAATAAATAGCTTCAGAAAAATAAGCAATCATGTCCAATCAAAACCATGGATTTTAATGTATTAGCCCCTCAGACTCACTTGCTCATACTCTCTCTTTTTTTTTTTTTCCTTCACATTAGATATGAGCAACAAGGAAGAAGGGTCCCTACAAGGGAGAGAAAAAAAGATGCTCTTAGAGCTCTGGTGGTTTGATGCAGGAAATACTGCCTATAACCAAAGCAACCAATTCAGTTGTGAACAGCCTTTCCTGAAGCACAGAAGCAGCAGCAGCTGATGTAATGAACAGCAGGCAGGTACAGAAATTGAGTAATAGAAAAATGAATATGACAATCAGAGTCCAGAATTTCAGAAGCAATAGTAATTCATAAGCAAGGAGCTATAAAAAGCAAAACTGACCAAGAAAAGGAGTCATCCTCAGTTTGCATGAAAATACAAATCCCTACCACCTGTATGCAGCATTTCTGGCAGCCTGAATGCTTCCTGAGGGCCCTGAACACAAATCAAAAGTGCTGCATCTGTGAAAGAAATGCAAACTCTATTTATGTTCATCCAGAGACTGCATTGAGAAGACAAAGCTTCAAACAATTAAGTTACTGGAAGTGTTCAAAATAGGTTACCTAAGTCAGAGATAATGCTCCGGTAAGAGAGCTCCCAAGTGCTGACTCACATGTACATGAAACTCACTTCCTATCTCAGTACAAACAGTTGCCATAGATATCCGTGGACATGTGAGAAGACAAAAGAGCCACATTTTCCTCTTCCTGGGATTCCTTAGGCAGCCCTTCTGCCTAAATACTGCTGTTTGACAAAGCCCTGGTAGATCAGACGCCATTTAAAGCTACCTACCCTTGCTGGCTTGCTTTTTTGTGGTAGACTCTTCTTGGGGGCCTTAGGGGTTTAAAGGCAACACAGTGACAAAAGACAGTGAAAAGCCTCACGCTCTAATTGTGGGCAAGCAGAACTGAAGTACCATGCTCTGTGTCACTGCATCTGTGGCTAAAACTAGACTGCTTCTGGACTAGACATTAGTCCAGACAATATACCTGTGTTCTGCTGTGTGCTGCCTCCTCACATGGAACAGGCTCTTCTTCTTGTCTGAAGCTGTCAAGTCACACCCTTCTTGTCACTCCACCCTTGGGTGGAGTTGACTTAACTACCCAAGATTAAATCACACCTCTCCCTTGCAAGTTTTGTGGCAAGATGTTACTAATGTTGTACTAGTGCCATGCTCTAATCTATAAGGGTAGTGTCATTTGCCAGAAATATCTGTCTTAGATTAGCTAATGTTATTTACTAATACATGGAAGTGGTCATATGACTAGTTGAAACTTTAAGGTAGAAAATTAATTTGTGTTTCTCCCATGTACACATCTGCTTTCCTAATTAACTGTCCTCCCTAGACATCCTTTCTTCCTAAATATTACAGGTTATTCACATTCCTAGGAATGTTCCTAAGGACCAGAATATGGCTCTCCTGGGAATGTGCATTTTAAAGTTTGCAGAACTCAATGTAAAGACCTAGTCTAAAATGACAGTTTATTATTTTAAAGATAACAGAAAGAATTCTGGGAAAGTCTGTACTGTCAGGGAGAAGAAAAAAATAAATATAGCACCTTTCAAAAAAACAAACCAAAACAAAAACAACAACAAACCCCCCACAAAAAACCCCAACCAAACCCTGAGTTCAAATTTAACATTAAAAAAAAGTACAACACTGTAGAGAATCAATCTCAGTAAATACCAGAACACCCTACACAGCAGCTACTGAAAGGATAGTAATAGATCTCTGGGGAAACCAAGCACACTATTTTCATGCTAAGGAAATTAGTCCTTCTACCATTAGCCTTTACATAGGTTTTGATGTTATACCATGTGTTAATTATTTCCAAATCACAAGTGCAAACACTCACCCTGATTGGAAAATTAGCAGATTTCAAACTCAGGTAATTTCCCCCTAATGAGGAACTTGTTGAACTGAATTTAACAATTAGCTCACACCCTTTGCTGGCTGGGTATGGCAAGGCTATAAGGAGACATAGAAACTCACCTTTTTCAGTAATTTGTGATGTAGGATGAATATAAATTCAGAAGTTTTGTGGGGTTGGTTGGTTTGTTTGTTGATGTTTTTTTCACTTTATTTTTAACTCCTTTGGTTCTTAAGGCAATGATTTTCATAAGGGTGATAGAGGAGGAGGTGCTGCCTATTCTAAATAGTTCTTCCTTGGTTTGTAACCTTTGTCCCTCTGGCACAGCTCATTTGGGTGCCTTTTACTGTGTACCAAGCCTCTGCAAAAAAGATTTTGCAACTTAAGAGAGTAAAAGTTATGATTTACTGGCCAATACACACAGTGTGTAAGTAGAGGTAATAAGCTAATGTGCTTGCCACCCCTGATAAGGCACCCAACAGTCACTGGACAGCCTTCAGTCAAGAAGGTAAAGTTTGGCTTTTGCTGCTGCTCAGAAAGGGCTGATCGTTGACATCACTAAGCTGCCATCCTTGGCATACTTGGGTTTGTTTCTGGAGGATTTTGTATGCTTTCTATGTTGGTTTTCTGCTTCAGGAACCCTTGAGCTGCTAATTATCCTTGTGTCAACACTTTCTCCTGTGCCAGCGATCTTACCTTTCCTCTCTGTCTCTGTTGTGCAGAGTGTCTTGCAGCACTTTCTCACAGCTTAGCAGTTCTCTAAGATGTCTGAACCAATTTCAGCCTGTATCAAAACTATGCTTTAGATCCCGGAAGGCAGCTGTCATCTGATGCCTGAATCTCTAGAGGGAAAACTGACACTTCTCAGCTGCTAAATTGTGTTAAAGGATACAAAAGTAATTTTATTCTAACATTAGTTTTTCTATGCATGCTGTGACCCTATCAGCTTAATGGAGGCTGGGCAGTCAGGTTTTAAAGAAGGTGGCCTGCTTGTAGTTGTGGAGGGAAGAGACATTCACAAATGAAAGGGAAATAGGGAAATTGCCCTTGGACAATTCTTCTCTATCCCTAGAACTGACAAAAAATGTCCTAAATATTGCCAAAATTTGTGTGATTTCTCCCACAGAAATGTAAGAACTCTTCAATAAAATCTTCTTCCTGATTTTCCATGCACTTTCTGCAGTAGGGTTTTCTTTGCCTCGTTTGAAGAGCAATAAAGAATGTCCTGAGACTTCAAGCTGCCATAGGTAGGTCACAAAGCATCTCTGCCTTGAAGTGCTATGCTGGCACACCAACTGCTTGACTATTTGGCAGTAAGTGGCATCAGTATAGGTGTAACAAGCTGGGTTTTTGGGTTTTTTTTATGTAAAGAAAGGATAAATTGAGAAATGGTAAAAAAGGGATATTCTGCAAAAATAGACTTCTGAGCTCCTTAAATGTGCTGCTTTGATTGTTTTTCTGTAGAGACTTTTTAATAGGAACTGGGATTTTGAGAAGTAAAAAATGAAGAGTTTTGTCTATCTACTAATAAAACTACACAATGACCTCTGGGGAGTTACACTAAGGTGTGACTTAGAAGAGAAAAATAGCCTAAGATATTCTGCCTCTTTCTCTTGCAAGTCAATGATACAAAAGTCAGTTCTTCACACAAATTCCACTACAAAGAGATGCTCTGACCTGTAGCTCTTACTCAAAGGAGGTTATGAAAACTTGGAGCAACTCATTTTACTCTTCTGGTGGACACCTTCTCTAACCATGATCTAACTCAGCTAACCATTACTTAATTTAGAAACTCTTAGCTTAATTTGTGATCTTGCCACATTTAAGAGGTGGTATTTTTCAGAGGAGGGAGGTGTGACTGGCTAACTTCTGCAGCCTGATACAAGCTGATACAAAATTCCCCTGTGTGGCTTTGGACAAATTCTCTTGATTTCACTGCCTCGGTTCCCCTTTGCTAAAACAAAGGTGACCACGCTCACCAAGTTCAGGCAACTGAAAATTACCCAGTTAACACTTTTAAAGGGATCTAAAGCAATGAAAAGGCCAGTGTGGTGTTATCTATCCCTTTCCCCCCCCAGGCGTCTTTAACATAGTGATCTATTTTACATGGGAGCAAGGGAGGTGCAAGCAGATTCACAAACTGTCCAGAAGGAAGATGTGAAGAGCTGTCAGTAGAAGCGTTAGCATTCACACTGTCAGCAGCAGTCAGACTTTGTTTAAAAGGGAAAGGAAGCCAAGCAGCAATGTGGTGAATACATGGAGCAATTGCAACAGGCTATTCTGGCATTTTCATTAGCTGTGTAGCAGATGGCTGCCATCTTCTGCTCTCAGCTATTTCTGAGTCTTGTGGGCTTCTCTACTGCTTATGCTAAATCTACCTATTCCTCAGCTTGTTCAATTTACCACTGTTTGTATCATTATTGTGTTACCTAACTTGTTCCCCTACTCCAGCTCTGGGAACCATGGGATCACAATTCAGCTCTGATACTGTCTTTTTTTTTTTTTTTCTTCTCTTGGCCTTTCTTTGGAAACAGACACTGCTTATAGAAGGTAGGCTCTGTTGTCTGGCTACCCTGGGTCTGCAGGAGTGAGCCTACCCCCTTACACCTCCTCCCTGAGGAGCACTCTGCTTTTATTTTCTCTTGAGCAGGAAGAATGAGGCGGGTGCAGGAAGGGACAGGACAATTGGATGGGGGACATAGGGATGGAAAGGTCTATAATCAGCAGAGCACCCTCTTAACACCTGAAACAAATCCTTTGGGTATTGTCATGAGCCCTTTGCTGCTAAGACACAAAGTCCTACATGTAAATAAACTCTCCACTGGCCCCCATAACTAGCCTTACCTAGGAAATCACAGCTTGCCACTACAAGGAGGAACCCCTTCAAGGTTCCTGTGCTGCCCATGCTGCAGACAACAGGAGCCCGCACCATGGTGTTCTGGAACAGGAGGCACTCAGTTAATGTTGTTCTAAAAAAAATACCTTGAATGACAGATGGGAAAGAAGAGCACTGAGCAGGGTTGTTTTTTCCAGCCCACTCCTGCAACATCACAAGGTGCTAGCATTCATTCTCCCGTGTGTGTGCTGTTCATGCTGCATACCCCTATGTGACACTCCAGGAGGCTTCATGCTCAGTGTTCACCTTCACACCTGCATCTTTGGCACATGGTCACTCAAAACATGGAACTCATCTTTTCCCCTGTGTTCTCAAGTATTGCTTCTCTTTTAACCTTTGATCACACAACTCTGTGTATGCTTATCTTTCTATTTAATGGGGTTGGTACCTTTTATCATCACAAAAGACACCGATAAAATTACCTTTACCCTCTCTCAGATTATAATTCCAAGAAAACATAACGCAGAGGTTATTTGCTCACCTTAACACTTACTACTTTACAGCACCTGTATGAAATGAGTTGTAAAATTTACGTTGTAGCTTTCATTAAATGTTTTCAAATGCTTTAATGACAAACTCATAATTGAAAGCAAATTCTTTTTTTCACTGACTGGAAAGGGATCCTTATCAGAAATGAGACTGGAGGAATTTTTAGCTTTCTTGTTTTTTTCATACTCAGACTACCTAAGATCCAACCTGGAGGTTGTGATTTGCAATGTTTCCATTTCAAGAGCACCTGAACTGCATCACTGTGACGTGGGTGACCTGCAGCCCCTGGCTGCTAGCTCCCAGGCACCTACCTAGACATGACACCTCAATTAGAAAAGCTACAGCTATTAGTCTGAGCCAAAAGTGGGGAAGAAAGTCTTAATTTAAAAAGCTTAACAAAAAAAAAACCCAAAAAACCAACCAACCAACCAATCAGAAATATTTGTAACAATAAGGCAGTTAAGACCCATACATTCTGCTGCATTCATGTTAAGCTGTAACTCAGGAAAGCTCTTAGTCATATATTTCAGATAAAGTATGTCCAATTTTGCTCTGAAAAGGATTCTGTGTAAGCAAGTGATTTCTGGAGACCTCCATGACTGTACATAGTAAAAAAAAAAACTTTGCTGACAAATCTGAAGTCCACTTGACAATTGCCAGAGTACATTTTATTGATGAAATATGTCAGGTGAAGATCACAACAAATATTAAATATCTGTCCAGCGTCTAACAGCTAGTGATATCTGTGGTTAAATCAGGCCCACACTGATGTTTACAAGATGTAACAGGTACTTCAGAGACAGGACAGATACCATCCCAAAGGCAACAAGTTGAAGACTCTTGCTGTGCTCCAGCAGCTTCTTTACTGGACCTACAAAGATGACTACTTCTCCATACACTCCATCTACTTTTCACTGCACTGTCTGTGCTGTGGCACATGGATCTGCTCTTCCATGTCACAGATCCCCACCCCCTGCCAAAAGGCATGCCCCTCACAGAACCACTACTGAAAACATTTTCCAGTAATGCTGGATTGTCTCATTTGATCTAGTAATTAAAATCTTTTCCACAGCAATTGACAAAGATTCTTTACCAAGTAAAAATATTTTCTTCTCTGATTTTGAAGCTGCTTGAACATGCAGCCAATCTTTCCCAATGCCATTATGAAATTAAGTACTGTTCTGCCAGTACAGTATGTACCTGTGGCCTAGACTACACTGGTATATAAAAAAAAAATACATTAAGAAGATTTCTCATGTTAATAATACTTTAGCTGATTCCAGTCGATTCTACTGACACTCTAATGCAGAGTGAAAATTTTCACCTTAATTATTTTTCAAGGTAAAAGTGCAGATTCTCTCACATTAATGCAGATCAGCAATCTGTATTGATTTCCCAGACTGTCTGCTTAGGAAAAAAAAAGATTCAATATAAAAATTGTTTAAACTAGTTCAAAACAAGAATTATTTTTTTTTTTCTACTATAGTGGAATCCTTCAGTTGTATAAGGGAAATATTTGTGACCTTGATCAGAAATAAAATATTTCATTTAATTCAGGCCCCTTTTCTACTTTCAGATGGTTCACTAGTTGTTTTTAGAATATTTCATTTTCCACCAACTCCCAAACAGAAAGCATTTCTTAAGTTCAAGGTAGTCCCTCTCCTATGCAAAAAGGCTGAGAGAGATGGTGTTGTTCAGCCTGGAGAAGAGAAGGTTCTGGGGAGACCTTATAGCCACCTTCCAGTACTTAAAGGTGACAGTCTTTTTAGCAGAGTCTGTTGTGATAGGACAAGGAGTGATGGTTTTAAACTAAAAGAGGGTAGATTTAGATTAGATATAAGGAAGACATTTTTTACAGAGAGGGTGGTGAAACACTGGAGCAGGTTGCCAAAGACCTGGTGGATGCCCCATCCCGGGAGACATTCAAGGTCAGGATGGACGGGGCTCTGAGCAACCTGATTTAATTAAAGACATCCCTGCTCACTATAGGGGAGTTGGACTAGATGACCTTTAAAGATCACTTCCAACCAAACTATTCTATGATTCTATCTGATTGGTTTGCTCTAAGTTATATTTGATACCATATAGGTAAAAGACATTATTAACATGAAACATTTTTCCAATCTACATAAGGAATAAGCATGCATGCTACATGGGTAGTGTATTTACTTCTAGGTATCAGACTAGATGAGGATAGACAAGTGCTAGTATATGGCACTGCACCTCCCAACAAACAGAATATCCACGTTTTTACTAAGCATAGTGTCATTTGATAGATTATAGTGAGCTAAACCAAAGCAATTAGGTTCATCTAAGAACATCATGTTCATTTGCAAAAAAGTAAAAAAAAAATATTTATGCAAAACAGAGCAATGGGTGTGAACTGAAAAAGTCCTGTAATACTAACTCCTACTGGATGTGTGGACAGGTCAGATTTGGAGTGAAGAAGCTGGGGAGGTAAGAATTTTTTGAAAGAGATTCAACAGAATTGTAGGAACACAGAATCATTTATGTTGAAAAATATCTTTAAGATAACATTGAATCCAACTGTTAACTCAGCACCGCCAAGTCCACCACCAAACATGTGCCTAAGTGCCACATTTACACATCTTTTAAATACCTCCAGGGATCGTCACTCAAAACACTTCCCTGGGCAGACTGTTCCAGAGCTTAACAACACTTTCAGTGAATATATTTTTTCTAATGTCCAATCTAAACATCTCCTGGCTCAACTTGAGGCCATTTCCTCTCATCTGATTCCTTGTTGCTTGGGAGAAGAAACCAACCCTCACCTTGCTGCAACCTCCTTACAGGTATTCGTAGAGAGCGATAAGGTCTCCCCTGAGCATCCTTTTCTCCAGGCTAAACAACCACAGTTCCCTCTGCCACCCCTCATAAAACTTGGTCTCTAGACCCTTCAAGAACTTTGTTGCCCTTCTTTGGACAGGCTCCAGCACCTCAATGTTCTTCTTGTAGTGAGGGGCCCAAAGCTGAACACATTATTTGAGGTGTGGCCTCACCAGTGCTGAGTACAGGAGGACAATCGCTTCTCTAGTCCCGCTGGCCACACTGTCTCTGACACAAGCCAGGATGCTGCTGGCTGCCTTGTCCATCTGGGCACACTGCTGGCTCATGTTCATCCATCTCCCAACCATCGCCTCTAATACTCCTTTCACTTGCTCTTATCCCCACAGACGCCATTAGTGCAAGGATCCCGAGTATCATTATTCCCATTTCCCAAGCAGAGAACCAAAGCACCATGCAACACCGCAGACCAGTGGCAGAAGACATCTCAAACTCTAACCCCTACTTTCTTTTTCCAGGCCAGTGACAGAGAATCCGACGTCCACAGGAAGAACATCTGCCAGTGACACATTTACAGACAGCAACTGTGTATTTACCAAGCTAAGAGGTGAATTGCCAAGGAATGTAAAAAGTTTTGCCCTAAAGAGATCATAATTTCTGTAGGTGCAGAGCCCAGACAGGTTTGGAGATTCCATAATAAGCATATGCAGATGTATTTACCAATCAGAATTAGCTATGATGAGCTCATGGCATAGAGTGAGAGATGATAAATTTTAATGGAGGAAGGACGGGCAAATGTTGTGTTGGACATATGACAGCAATACAGGGTGAAATAAGATTTTAAAAATTCAAAAGAGGTAAACAAGACTGACTCTGGTTTAACTCTAAATGATAGCCATTCTAATAGCTAAAAAATAAAGATAAAATAAAATTACATTGTGAGACAGTTTGGCTGCCATCATGTGCTCAATAATGGCATAAAAGTACATGGCTGAAATCTTACTGAATTACATGGTATGAAAATACCAAGACCACGTACATGTATCACCAGAGAATAAACGGGGTTATCTTTCCACTAGTGGTCCTTTCAGTACTACAGATCAACAGTGTCTCTCTGTGGTGCAAGAACATACAAGTTCCTGAAGCTGAACTTCAAGCTCCTGCAGAACAGGAGCACAGAGGGCTTCTAAACCCTTGGCAATCCATCTTCACTAACTGTGCCATTCATCATGGTCTTGGGAGTCTGATTCTTGTCCCCAGCTTCTTCAGCCATACACTCTGGAGGCTCTAGGTCATGATATCTTCTCCGATAGACCACCCTTGAGATTAGGGTTATTAGAAACATTTCCATGATGAGGAGCTGCTGGGTTATATCTGCCAAAAAAAAAAAAAAAAAAAGGAAAAAAAAAAGGAAAAAAAGAAAAAAAAAAAGAGAGGCAAAGAAGAGCCCCCAAAAGGGGGAAATGACAATCAGACACTAAAGGACTATCTGTCTTACTAATTTTCATCCGTGCTAAAGGAACAAACTTTACCATCCTGTCCCCATTATGGAGTGTCTCTCACACTTGGCAATAAAACCAGTTACAGAATTACAGTATTGCCCATCAATAGGCATGAAGTAAGTTATTCATCCAAAACACAAGAGATTTAACAATAATTATGCATATTGATTTATTTTCCTCTCATTCGTGACTATCACAGCTGCAAAACTTTTTGTTATGGAACAAAATCTTGTCTAAATAAAAACTGAGATTATACAAAACCTACATGGTCCCAGGAAATCAGTATTTCAGAAAAAAACACCAGATATCACAGGTAGCAACACTGAACTGGCACCTTTATAAGTAAATGAACATCCTTCCCAAAAGAACTTACATGCTCCTCTTGCTGAAGAGGAGAGTGGTGGAGCACAGGGAATGATTCTTTGCTTGGCCAAGATGTTGATAATAGATGTCTGCAAGTTGTTCAGGATGACAATAAACTGCACCAGAAAAAGAAAACAGATGCCTTAGCTACCAGAAAAAAAAAAAAAAAAAAAGTTTATAGCTCACATAACATTTCTGCTTTCTTGAGAGACCCTTTTTTGCCTCATTCCTCCTTTTTTGCCCTCCCTCTCATCTACCAGCAGGCTGCTTACCATTCTGCAGAATTCATCATTAGGTGAGGATGATACTGCTCTGAATGTGAGTATTAAATTAAACCTCTGTTTGAAAAGTGTTTCTTCTCAGCGTTTCGTTTGGGAGGTTCAGAATACACAGACCTCACAGATGGTATTTTAAATGATACTGAGCTCTGAATAATAGGTAACAATGTCTTAAAACCTTCCTGTTAATCTGACCTATGATCTTACATTCATCCCTTAGCAGAGGAAGAACTCAAAGAACATTTTTTCTGTCGTCTCCTCTTTTTACCACAGCAGGGAGATGTTGTGCTCCCCAAGTTATATGAGACTGGCTTCTTTGCAAGAAGGGTTGAAGGACTCTTTGCAGCTTGGGTACAGAAATAATCACTTATGCATCATATTCCCTGCTATTTGTTGAGCTAGGCCTTCACTGCCTTGGAGATATCAAAGTGTCTCTCTAGCTGCTGGTCTAGCTGCCCGAATATAAACCCTTGCACTGACGGAGTTTACCATCTGAAACCTGGATTCACCCTGATGCAGATCTGTAGCTCTGACTGTCCTTTTTATTGCATTCATAAGTGCTTAATAATTTACTTACCAGAGACTTTAGTGCACCAGCCTTTCCATATGTCCTGTTCTACTGTACTCTCTTCAGGGTGATGTGAAAAGGGTGGCCCTGTCCCTAGGCTTTTTCAGTCTAACCTAAATGGTTCTGTTCCTTACTATTTAATGATTCCCAGTCAGTACAGTCATTATTATCTAATTCTGAAGTGTAGAATGGCCAAGAAAATTATTGTCAAAACAGAACATTGTGACATGCTGAAACAGTTCAAATAACAACCACCCACACAATGCTTCTCATCCTCTCCTAGTTCTTAGAACTACATACCAGCACTTTAACATTGTTTTTCAGGAACCTGCATCTACAAAGCTTCCTTCGAGCCTCACAGAAGGTGCTGTTTTGATTTCAGTTGCCTAAAAATAAATGGATTTTACACAGCTTTCACATCTCCAGCACTCCTGAGAGACTAGAGGTAAATTGGCTCAAGCTGAAACTGAACAGCAGCCAAGGAGTGTGCTTCAAAGGGATGCAGCTTTAATCAGGTAAAAAATATACCTTTGCATGGTGTATTTAATGGAAAAAAAAATACTATAACTTTAAAAAAAAGTACCAAAGCCCAGAGAGACGGTGTTATATTAGCAGTTAAGAGAAATTCCGATGAGAAATATTAAACTTCTCACCTGATAAAGAGCAAACTTTGGGATAATCTTCTTACAGGTAAGCAGAGTCCGAACGTGTAGAAACATGATTCCAACTGGCCACAAAGCAATAATGGTGAGGACACCAACAAAGCAGCTAATCCATATTGCAGCTCCTTTGGGAGATAACTGAGAAGCAAATCAAACAAGCATACCTATAAAACTTTACAGTGCATTTTACTGTTTCCAGGAAGAAGTTGTGAACTGGATGATGCAGATATTAAAAAGCTTGTTTCTGTCTCCATGAAAGCTCCTGGCAGTAGCAGTTGCTGGGATTTGCACAGGGAAACTGTGCAGTACCAACCGGAGCATTAGCACGGTACTGTAACGTGGACATAATGGTCTCCTCAGCCTGGGAAGGTAACAAGTGACACAACCTCTCAGTCTGACCCCAGCAGCACCTGGGAATGAATGCTCAGCAGATCATGAGAGCATATTCAGCATGACATCTTAGAAGGATCATTTATTTTATACCATGAAATAACAACAACAATAAAATATTACTTGAATCTGAGTTCTCCAAGAGGTGCAAAATTATTAGTAGATACAGACTTCATCATCTTGCAGCTAATATGGTACAAAGAAGTACAGTACTATTTTTTCTGCTTTGCATAGATATCAAAATGACCACAATTTGCAGTGAAACATAGAATTAGGCTTCCTATTGGCAGTACATACACTTATTTCTTAAGGCTGTATGTTACGAAACACAGGACAGGTACATCCCACAGGGCAACTTGCAGTCTTGCTATTCTAACCTTACAAGATGGGAAACATACTGGAGCATAATTTGATGCTCAACCCACCCTGATGCCCAGTTTCTTTCCAAGAGAGGCCAGGAAATGGATGGACTGGGGGAAGGCAGGAATGATATGCTTCAGTAAGGACTCACTTGGAAGTGCTCCCAGACTTTACAGTTTAGTTGGAGGCTAAGATACTAACATCAGCCCTAAAACCTATGGATTTTGTGGGCCATCTCTGATTAAGACGTTTACTTACATTGTAAAGGGTGTAATTGCCATTAGTCCAAAGCACTATTGATAAAAACATGAATGCAGGTCGAAAGAAAACAAACTGAAAGGTGCCCAGCTTCAGCCAAAAGAGAGTTCGCCTGGCCAGAAAAAAAAAAAAAAAAAAAGAAAACAAACCCACATAGGCCAAGATCTTATCAGCAATCTTAATAACATTTTGGGGATACTGTGAACTGCATAGGTTCTTCAACTCCTATAGCATGTGGCTAAAATCTGGGGAGGAACAGCTTCAAGATTAGAAAATCCTTCCAAGAATTACCTGGTGTTTATTTAGTAAAGTCTCTACAAAAATAGTACCTTTCCTGTTCCGCAGCAATTCCCTACTAACCAAAGCTCGGCAAAACACAGTATCTTTTTCTGCCCTGAAGCTAACCAGAGAGCCAGTAGCAGCACAACCGGTTTCTCAATAGCGCCACTTAGCTCTTGCGTTGTTGCTTTAGTGTTGCAGTTCTCCGATGAGACTGGGCAATTCAGCCTTCCCGAGAAGACACTTCCTAGTCCTGTGGTAGGTCGAGAAAGGGAATCATACAGCCCTGGGTGAAAGGATTAGTAGCTTTTCAATGCATCATTAATACTACCATGTAAGCATCTGGTTTTACTCCTCTGCGTTCTAACAGAAGAAAGGAACTGTCTTCCACTTTGTAAACTTCACAAGGAGCAGGACAGCTCAGGATTTCCTCACTTCTGTCAGCATAAACTGGATCCGGAACACAGCTCATGCACAGTAACCTGGTCAGCCAGCATTAAAGGCCACCAGGAAGGGAGCAGATGCACTTTCTAACAGAGGTCATAAAAGCTGACTGACGTGACCTCTGCTTGAGTCTTCACGGGGCAAGCTGTAGCTGCTACAGCTGGCTCGTGTTTTAGTCTGTCACTGTGTATTGTTTCCCACAGTGTCAATGTTGCCTTCACTGTAGCACCTTGGGCCCTCGAGACTGCCATTGGAGACGCCTCAGCAGACAACAGGCTGCCATTTACAGGGTATAGTCACAAACCAGGAATTACAGGAATGGCACCATGAATATAGCTAATAACCTCAGGATTATGAACAGCCAGACACATGTGGAAAGGCCTGCAACTGGCCAGCCACTTAGTGTGTGTGCCTTTTCAAAGATGTATTATTCCCAGCAGGCTTTAAGGGATAATATGACAAACTGCGCAGTCACTGCAATGCCGCAAGTTCTTTCCCTTGTCAACACAGGTCTATCTTTCTTGACCATCAGACCTCTTCTGTCACACCTCACTTCACTGTATGGCTTGTTACTTTGTCTCATCTGTCTGCTGTGCCTTGTTAGATGTCCTAGGTTGATAGGATGTCCCTGCTTGATAGGATATGTAGTTTTCAAAGAATGAACCCCATCCTTGGAGTAGCTCCCTGTTTCCCCAGGAGATACCCACTGGAGGAATATGAGATTGATCTTTCTCTGGTATAGCTTGCTCACATTAAAAAAAAAAATTGTACCCTGTAATGGGAAAAGGTTAGAAGTCAGAAGCAGAGACAGTAGATGGGTTTCCCAGTGCCACAGACACCAGAGAAGGAGCCTAAGACCTCTGCAGAGCGGAAGGCCTTTTTTTAAAAACCAAACAGACAGCTGTCCTTCCTCCCAGCAGTAGTAGGCACTATGTAGCTCCTGGAAGGAGTTAATATTATTAACTAATATCCTGTGTAAGCTGTCGCTGAACTGACCAACAGGAGACCATAGCAGAGGACCCTCTCCCAAGCTCCCAGCTACTACAGCCTATACAGAGAGTGATGGACACAGAAAGCTAACCAAATAAACTGGTGACATGTCACATCTATAGCACAGAGGTGTCCCATGGCATTTCTTCAGCTCTGACTGCTGAAATGAGCCTGCACCAATGCCCATGAAAATTAATAGGAGTCATTTAGATCTGTATCGGTAGTTGCTTATTTTACATCATTGTATGACATCCATTTTTGAAGGAACATTTTTCAGTTAGTTTGTTACCTACCCCTCTTAGTACCCTTCCATGTAAATAATTAGTGTTATTCCATTCAAATAAAATGATGGAAACAAGAGTTTACATTCTACTACTGAATGAGGCAATTAAAGGAAGAATTATTACAATAAAAAAATAAGAATCTTTGCGAATGCATCACAAACTGCTATGATGCATTGTTTGTTGCTTTCATTTAGCTAGACCATAGAGTTCCTGAGGTCCTTCTGACACCAACATCCAGGCCCTCATAGAAAAGTCCCCATCTTGCACATTCTGTCCTTCAGCTTTTGCTCTTAATGAGAAAAACATTCTCATACTCCATGCCAGCAGGAAAGTCCTGGGAAATACATGAGGCTTACAGGCTATGGAGCAGCGTGTAAATGACAGGGTGACACTACCCAGGGGAGGAGCCAGGCAGTGCTCAAAGGAGGCAGGATTTCTGTTACAGTCTATTGTCTCCCATAGTGCCAGCTCCCCATCCTCACCCCACTTCTCAAAGGCGCATTAAGTTTAGTAGAAGAAAATATTTTCTTTTGCCTCATGAGGCAATGCCATTTTATTGAGATGAAAGCTTTCCAGGAATTACATCTATTTTTTGTTCTAAAATTTATTTTAATCTGAAGTAGTTTTAAAGTCAAAATCAGAATGAAACATTTCAATTCCATCAAAGGAACAGAAATTTTCTTTCAAGACAGCCTCAATTTGACAGTTCTGCCTGTGAAAAATACCCTATTTGGAGACATTTGTTACCCTCTGCTCTGAAAAGAAACTGATATCTCAATGATTATGTTTTCTAGAGTAGAAATTCCTCCTCCCACACACCACTGCTTACTACAGAAATGATTTAATGGGAAGAGAACGGGATTAGTTGTGGAGGTACCACAGTGAGCAACTTTACTACGAGAGGGAACACTGCACTGGGTTAAACTGAGAGTGCTCATGCTCTCGTGCAAAATTCTGCATTATAAAAATGAAATAAATCAGTGGTGGTGTACAGCCCCAAAGTGATGGCACTGTTTAAAAGAGACAGCTCAAGACTGACTTTCGGGAAGCAGGGAGGCCCTTTGCTGTAAGCCTGGCTTTGCCAAGCTGGCTGAATTCCAGCAGCAATTTTCCATCTGGGGAATCTTAAAGGGCAACTCACCTAGTGATGCGCACACGAGGGAGGCAAAGGCAGCAGCAGCAGCAGGGACCAGTGCTGATCTTGAAGTGATCATTTTCAAACCGTTTGAGGAGCAGCTTTTGACCTCCACACTCTTTAATCATCATCAGCAGGAATTTGTGGATAACTATGGCAAAAAATCTAGGAGAAGAAGAAAATGCCAGCTTGAACTTGTCTGTGTGTCACTTGTATGTCTGCACGGGCCAGTGCCACCTTCTGTCTAGAGTTTTTACAGCTTGCACTTTGCAATTGACAAAAATTCTAGTGCTAGCTATGAAGAACCTTCTGTTTTCCATCAACATGGAGGACTGGAACTGCCCTAACCTCACCAGAAGAGGAATAAACTGAGGCACAGAGCAGCTGTGGAATTTACCAAAGCCACACTCATGGGCAGAGTCAGTACTAAAGAACTGGCTTTTCTGGCCCAAGTCATTATGGCCATATTTTACCATCAGTTCTCTAGTACTGACTGGTCCAAACTTTTTAGGATAAGTCCTCTTCCTCCTCTTCAAAGCAAAGCAAAACAAACAAAAAAACAACCAACAAACATAGCTAGGTTCATATATAAAAGGAGGTTGTAGCGAGGCTGGTGTTGGTCTCTTCTCCCAAATTACTAATGATAAAACAAGAGGAAATGGCCTCAAG
>JANIJG010004287.1:0-15621 GCA_024611175.1 Megaceryle torquata | reverse complement strand
CCAGGCTTGATGGGGCTCTGAGCAGCCTGACCTAGTTGGAGATGCCCCTGCTTATCACAGGGGGTTGGACTGGATGGCCTTTGGAGGTCCCTTCCACCCCAATACGTTCTGTGACTACGATTCATCGCACAGGGCACGTCCCTGGGTAGTGCAACATACAGCACGTAAGGGAACTGCTGGTCTATCTTGACTTGGTCTTAGAATTTATTCTTTTTTCTGCATGATTCATTATTGAGAGTTATTTTGGTTTACAAGACAACAAAAAGGAATATTCTAGCTTCACCTTTAAAAAGTTCCATTGCACAAATGCATGTCAGAGATAGACAGAAGCAGCAAACCCTTTGTGATGCCATTGAGATGCTCAAAGTGAAGGCACAAGGCACACTTCTGTGAATCCTGCTGTTCATGTTCTTCAACTTTCCAGGTGTTTCCAGATTTTGAATATATAATGTTCTTCTGTTACTGTCAGTTTAGAAATGCCCACCATATACAAAGATTTTTTTTTTAATCAACTTCCCTCGTGTGATGCTCAGTTCACCTTTTTCTAACTTGCTACAAATATTTATTTAAAAAATTCCCCAAGTCTGCCTGCTTCTAAGATACCCTGCAGGAAACTGGGTACTGAAAATGAATAAAGGAGAGGAAAAAAGCCAGGAGAGAAAAAAAGCCATGCAGGCAGAGAGGGAAACTGAGTCCCTAAGAGGGCAGCTGTCCTTTCTGCCCAGTGTCCTCTTGCCTATCATAGGCAATAATAAATAAGTAGAGAGAAAAAAACTGACAGAAGGAAATTTTTAAGAACCAATCCACTTTCAAGACAGACTCTGAGTACTTTACATCCACGTTCTGGGTACACATTTAGCCCATCTGACATGGAGATAAGGCCCAGAAGACTCCATGGCAACACAAGCACTCACCAGATGCATCAAAATGTCTGGTTTCTTCTTGCAAGTGTGGCTATTACCCCTTTAAAAAGGCACGCTAAAAATCACAGATTTATCAACATGTACTAAGATTTCTACTGAAAACAGTTCTGTCTCTGATGAAGCAGAGTTTAAGGTGAGGAAGGATGCTGTCACATTACCTGGACTATACATTCTCCATCTCCTGGTCGTGGTCCTGGTCCTGATCTTCCTCCTCCTCTTCTCCTTCTTCCTCACCTCCCTCTTTCTCTGAAGGGGCTTCCCCATCTCTGGCTATTTCCTCTACGTGGGCAAGCATGTCAGCCATCAGGGCTTCCTCCAGCCTCTTCCTCACCTGCTGCACCAGCTCCTCTTGCTTCCTGCCAGAGATCAATCAACGCTGACATCAATCCTCAAACCTGCCTCTGTCAAGGGAATCTTAAATCCCTCATACAGGAGGCTGGGCAGACAAATGTGGCACTGGAAGAGCCTTCTCCAAGAACTGCATAGTAAAATAATAGCCTGGTGTTTTAAGTGAAGATGAAAGAAGTACTTGAAAAAGTTGTCCAATATTTTCTAAGTCCTTTGCATTGAGTGTACCCTTTTTAATTCTAGGTGAAATTTGCCTCATCTTGCAACTGACTCAAGACCTTTTCTGTTTTTTTTTTTTTAATTCCTAGTACTAACATTAATTTAAATAAGAAAACATCAGCCTACCCTGCTCACACTTCCAAAAATGAGACTGGAGAAAATGAAGTTTTTGACCATTTCAATCTCTTTGCTGATTCTCCTTTGGAGCCACATCCTTAAATTTTAGAGCTCTGTTTCTGTCAAAGTCATTATAAAGTGAAAAAGCAATCAGCAGCTCATGGGACTCCTAGTTCATCTCAGCCACAGGAAATTCACAGTTAAACAGACCATTTTTCTGGGCATTCTTGTATAAATCAAGTACCAAAAAAACCCAACCAAACAACCCCAACCCTGTAATCCAACAAAGATTTATCAGTCAAAACAAGCA
This sequence comes from Megaceryle torquata, assembly GCA_024611175.1. Classification (NCBI taxonomy): domain Eukaryota; kingdom Metazoa; phylum Chordata; class Aves; order Coraciiformes; family Cerylidae; genus Megaceryle; species Megaceryle torquata. The sequence goes on along the minus strand of JANIJG010004287.1, from coordinate 13,704 downwards.
CCACCTTTAAACCCTGCTAATGGATGCAAAGTAGAGCACTTTGGGGTTTGTCTCTCGTATACTCAGCTCTCTAGCAAGTGCTTAATGCTGAATTTGACAAGTCTTGATTCAGTGATACAATTCATTACTGAATGCAGCTATACCAAAAGAAATTGCATCTTCCTTCGCCGCCGTGCAGCAGTCACTGCTTTTATTTGGTCCTGTGCTGACACAGAGTAAGGGGAAGAGAACCACATCCCACTGATCAGGATTTCTCCAATCCCTTCTTTGCTCAGAGGGGCCCTGACCAAGGTTACTCCTTCAAACACCTTTTTTATTAAAAGGGAGATGTACCCAGACAAATAAGAACCTGAAACCTCAGGAACTGAGCATAGTCAAAAAATAATGGGCTTTAAGCACATGCCTCTATGAGAACAGCTTTGTGTAGCCTTTTTTTGTATTTTACTGATAAAGAGAGATTAAAATTGTCAGCAAACCACAGTGCCCATCAGACATTTAAACTTGTTCTTGAAAAAAACAATGTAAGGAAAAGGGGTTCTGTTTTAACACAAGAAACCTTCTTCTAAGACAGTAAGTGATATTTCTAGTTAATACCTAATATCTTCATCTGTCACCATAAATGCTTTGCAAAGTGGCTGGGAGGTGTTTAGCCAGACTCCAGGATTCTTCTCCACGGCCGCAGACAGCTGCCCAGTGATGGGCATGGTGCTGGTGTGCAGGGCACTGGCGATAGCGGAGAGGAGAGTTTCATCAGTGCAGCCAGGCCCGACCCCTGCAGAGGGAGGAACAGTGACCATCCACATTGCACGAGACAAAGAACAGCAAATCAGGGCAAGGGGTGTTGTTCAAATTTTAATGACAAAGCACATAATGAATCAGAGAATGGTGGGGGTTGGAAGGAACCTCTGGAGGCCATCGAGTCCAACCCCCCTGCCAGAGCAGGGCAGAACTAGAGCAGATCACTCAGAGGCATCCAGACAGGTCCTGAGAGTCTCCAGAGAAGGAGACTCCCCAACCTCTCTGGGGAGTCTGTTCCAGTGCTCTGCAACCCTTCCAGTAAAGGAGTTCTTCCTCATGGTGAGGTGGAACTTCCTGCCATTTAGGAAGCTAACACGACATAAATCTCAGTCCTACACCACTTCTAACAGCACCTGTACAACTGTCTCCAGGGTTATTTAGATCTAGTTCAATTCCTCATTCTGGTGCACACACACCAAAAAAAAAAGCAATTTTGGAATGGAAGCCATTTCCATTCTGCTTCTGGAAAAAGAACAACCACAAAACAGCCTCAGCATGTCCTCAGGATGAAGGGCAGAGAGCCTTTCAGCTGGACTACAAACAGCTTCTGCTGAAGCAGGAATGGTCCACAGCACTGAACAGCGCTGGAGAACCAGGAGGTCAAACACAAAACCTTCAGATCACTGTTGACTGGGATCAAAATGCCACCCCTGGAGTTAAGGGCAGTCTCTGATTACCTTGTAAACCTTTTGGAAGGTCCATTGTTTTCACCAGCTCCTCTGCAATGTCAAAAGCATTCAGTCCACTTAATTTCTTCTCCCAGAAGAGCTGACATCAAAGAAAGTGTTTATTGGCACAAAACAGAAATGGAATTGACAACTGCACAAAGCACCTGCTTACTGTCAGTGGAGGAAGAGCACTGCAGACAGTGTTATATTGGATTTGCTAGAGAAGGGCTCTGCCCTCATCACCCATCAGCCCCACAACTCCGGCCCCATTTGCTGCCTTGCAAGAAACTTTCTTTTCTTCGAGGGACTGGTACTTTCACTGCTGCTCAACTGGAAGAGCGAGGCAAGGCTTGCTGGCTTTCATCTAACTGCACATTGTGTGGGACAGCCTTTTTTACCCTCCTATGCCCATCTTGCTGTCTCACTTATACCACAGAAGTCAAGGAAGGCAAGAATTGTATCCCAGCCCTTCCCAAGGTAAACACTGGTTTACTCCTCTCCGCTAGTTTCTCACAAGAACAACCCTGCCTGGTCCTTCCCTGTCTTCTGAATCTCAGGTTCTCAAGATTAAGCACAAGGAGTGCAGAGTCTCCGATTACCTTGTAAATCTTTTGGAAGGTCCATTGTTTTCACCAGCTCCTCTGCAATGTCAAAAGCATTCAGTCCACTTAATTTCTTCTCCCAGAAGAGCTGACATCTCAGGGGAGACAGATACTTTACCTAGATACACCTTTAACCCTCCATCCAGGGGGCTAAGGATGATCAGCGAATAACTGGAGTACCATTTGTCTTGACAAAAATTTCATCCAGGTTTTGAGAAACTAAGACTTTACCCCAAACTGTCACCTTTTCACACCCGTCAAAAGGCGAGTGCAAACGAACCCACATCACTTTTCCAGTGACCAGTTCCCAACAGGGGGAATAAGGGCAGCCACAGCCAAAACACAGGGGCTGGATATTCTCTAGCCTATGAGTTTCCAACGGGTGAATTTTAAGGCAGCACTGCTTTCCAGTTTTGAAGAAACATCTGGAGCCTGCTGACCAGAGGTTAAATATACTGCAGTCCAGTAAAATATCTTAAAGCTGGTATTTAACAGACTTTTGGATGTATCATGCAGAGAAAGACACAAGAAAGAGCAAGTTTGCCCTATTCTATGCTAATAGAAATATGTAAATCAAGATGTGTATATGCATTACACATACAGTGTATGTTTTGTGTCTACATAAAATCCTCTAAAGGACCTCCTCAGAAAACAGACTCCAGTGTTGGCATAGAAAAGGATTACACACGGAAAGCACAAGCAAGTCTAGGAAGTTGTGTTACAACAAGTAGTAACGTGAGCAGTGAAACTCTGCAGGTCAAGTTTGTGCATCCGTGCGTACCGGGGTTGATCCCCTTTCTCTAAGAGGTTGCATTCACACAGCAGTCTGACCTCACAGTCCCATCCACAACGGGGATACAAATCTCCACCCAGCTCAGAGTTTTGCGTATCCGTGTTGTATCTTTAGTGTCCTCTTTTATTATCTTTACTAGCCCAAGAATAGCAACAGCACTATGCACACATGTGCTCTATGCTAAAAACCTGCCAACCTCCTTAAAAACAACCCAGCCACCCTCCCAAGAACCTCTCTCACACTTCATGAAGGTAGCTTTTAAGTAGGTGGAGAAGGTTTTCAATGTGAAAGGTGGATACCTTTCAATAAAATCTAAAACTACCTGGTAATCATTTTCTTTCTTGGAATTACATATTTTAATTACCCCAGACTAAACTCTTGTTTAAAAGGTACTGATAATTGACACCAACGACAGCGTCTGAACAGGCTAATGAAGCTGAACATCTAGTTTCCAAAATAAAGGTGGACTCACTACAGGAGAGAATTCACAGAATCCCTGGTGTGAGCTCCATGGAGGCAACAGGCTGCCAGCTCGAGGTACTATTAACAACATGAGAACGCCTTCCACAGGCTGCGTTGAACTGGTGCATCCCATTTTACCAGCACCCAGCTTCAAAGCCACGCTTGTCCTATGCAACACCTTTTGCATTCTTTCACTAGATGAAATTAAGCTGAAAGATTTCCTTTCATTTTGGGGTATTCTCTTGTTTTCAAATACACAGTATGGTATTAAAAAAAAAAAACCAAAAACCACTTTGATCTGGTATTAATAATGACATCCCAAGTGAATTTATGACCTTATTCATAGAGGTATGAATGAGCTACTAATGACACACACATCTGACAGAAAGGCCCATGCAGGGGGCACAATCCCTTGCACTGCATCATGAACACACTGTCTGTGGTCTGTACAAACCAGGGATTTCTTCACACACAGAATTCTTATACAGCTGGAAGATTTGCACTGTAATTAGAATCACTGTCAAAAGTCCCCTAAAGTGGTCACGACGTGTGTCTAGAGTCCTAGGTAATACTCAATTTCAGCCTTAAGGAAATGGTGTAACTACAACAGAATTATCATCTAAATGGAATTGTCATCTTCCCTATAGATTGGAAATGGGTTTTGTTCCGATTATAAAAGCTGGTTTTGTTTGTGAAATTGTTGGGAAGTTATCACTTGTGAAATATCAGAAGACTTCAACTGCCACAGACTGTTTGGTCGGCATCACAAAATTAAAGAGGTTTATTTTGGGACCCACCCCAACAGCCAAACCAGGAGTTTCTTAGTTCTGGAGAAGAAGGTATTAAGCTGCAAGCCTTACCTGCCGGGGTTGGTCCACAGCTTTCTGAGGATCACTCTTCACCTTGTTACTAGGATGGTTTGTGATCTTGGTGACGGGTTGTTTGAATATGGAGGCTGTCTGTCGGACAGGCAGTGCTGTGTTCAGATCAGGCTTGCCCTAAAAATTTCAATCAAAAGCAGGGGGAAAGCCCATAAAAATATTTTGAGCTTGCTAAAATGCTACTACAGCCATAGAGATGTACAGCAGGGAAAAGAAAAGTACATGCACTTGTAGACTTGTCTGATCTCAAGCTGTAAGAGCTGGATTGCTAAAAATGCATAACTGCATTCAAATCTTGCCTTAGACTTATGAAAATTAAACAAAGTTTTTCACATTCTGCTTAACAGACCAGCCTCCTCTCATTCTAGTTTATACACAGTGGGTTTAGCCCAATTTTGACAGAATTCAGGAGTCAAAAGGCCGAGTTTGCATTTTGCAGCTCCCCAAAACAGAAGATTTGGACACAATATTTGTAATAATAAGTAAAGTTGGACAGTGGGATTTAGAGATCATTTTGTGAATCCAGAAGCCATTCCAAACCCTTCTGTTTCAACACAGCCGGTGAACAAATCAATGCAGCTGGAATCTGGATTGCTTTTTTTAACCTTCAGTTCTTAAACGGGGCTTAGAAGAACCAAGTTTTCACTGCATTTTACATTAGTGGAAGTGGAGGGAGACTCTTCCTCGTTCCCCAGATCTAACATGCAAGTCTTGAAATGGCTGTAGGACACACTTTGTTCTTGGGGATGCAGATACCAGGTCTGCTTAACATATTTATTCATGAGATGTAGAAAAGACATATTCAGGACAAATATCATTCTGAACCATCTGTGTGCTACTCCTTTTATAAGCCCAGGATAACTATTTGTACATTTATTGAAAGTTTTGGGCAGAATTTTTAGCCTATGAGATGTGTGTTACCTGCTGGTCTCTGCAGCAAGACGTGTTTCTTTTAAAATATCACTACAGCACCAGCTCTGTACTTGAGTGTTCCAATCACTCCCATGATGGTGATTCTCGACTGGTTGACATATTTAGAAAAAAAGCATGATGTTCTTTTCCACACTGAATCTTTAGGTGCATAGACATAAGCTGGAAAAGCTCTCAGCATCCGATCAAGACACTTAAGAGTGATTTGAGCCAATCTATGCAGGCAGGCAGTACACCCACCAACGTCACTGGAATCCTGGCTAAACCTGAACAATCTAAACTACCAGGTGCCAAACACAGACTCCTTTAGTTTGTTCCACAAATAGGCCTTGCCATCCTCTTGGCTTTTCAGCTTTTTGCCTGAAATGCATCCCCTCCTTGGATCAATTCCAAAGCCAAGGTAGCAGCACGGCCGATGGCCAGCTGCAAGGAGTCACTTGCGGGTGGCTGCGTTACTCCTCACCCCCGCTGCCCTGTGCCACCCTTCCCTCCTCCCCTGAACCAGAGGCCAGAGCAGAGCTGCTGCACAGCCACAGAGTCAGCTGGAGATCTGGGGGCTCTGGAGAAGGTGACCTCAGAGCCCAGGAGTGGCAGAGAGGCAGGTGCCAGCCCTCTCTCCAGCCACTCTGTGCAGAGGTTTAGCAGTACCACAATATTCTCCCAGAATCAGTGAACCCCAGTGCTTGTCCAGCACCACATAACAGAGGTGATGTTACCTCGTACAAGGCCAGTTTCACACATTCATTACAAAACGTTTCCTTTTCCTGCTATCACAGGTACTGTTCCGAGAGGCAGTCTGGGCAGATACAGCAGATGGAAAGGGGAAAGCTGCTGCTGCATCCCAGTCTTACTTTGGCTTGGTTGGAGCAGTCGTAGCGCATCCTCTGTCTGTTCTTGTTCATCTTATTCATCAACATTTTTCCTGTGCGGAAGTCAAAAGTGCTCAGGTCCATGGAGCTCCCCAGGTAACGTGCCAACTGGGGCTTGCTGCGGAATTTTTTACCACTTGGGCTGAAAAAAAAACCAAACCCACACAGAAAAAAAAAAAAAGAAACAAAAAGGGAAAATTAAAACCCTCTGGTCTTCAATACCAGTGCTCAATGCAACTCAGAAGAGGCAATTTTTATATCCCCCATGGAAAAACAACATGGGCTGAACTTCCAAGAATGAAGCACAAGTTAAAGTCTAAATGGGTATTATTGCTTCATATTAACTCCTCCCCATGATTGCTAGAGACAAGACAAATTAACTGGAAAAAAAAAGTTAGAGTGTTTTTAATATATAAATTAGGAAGATTCAGGCCAAGTATAAATCAAGTTAGCAAATTCACACAGTAACATGGGATGTATCAGCACAGACATACTTATCACTCCATTGTCTCAAACAACAAATGCCCATTTTCAAGCATAATTTCTTCTTCCAGGAGTGTTAAGTTTGACTAGCACCCCAAACATCTCCTTGGACTCCTTCCCCCCACCCCCTGAATAGCACAGTCAGGCTCGATGACAGGTCTTGGGTAGCATTCTGATCACTTCAGGTACACAGGAGCAAGGAAAAAGAACCAAAGTTAAATGCTAACAAACTGCAAAGAAAAGAATTAGAAGGCTCAAGTGATGCAAGGTCAAAACCTTGGAAATCTTTCCATTAATGGCAAAAAAAAAGAGATTCTTTTTAAGCATCTAATTTCACATGAAAGACTACAACCTGGTGAGCAGGCACAAATGACTCCAACTCTTTTTTGTTCTCAGGTTGGGGGTTTTTTAAATAATAGGACATAACCTTCTGCACCACTACAGAAAACACCACTAGGTAAGGTCTTTAGTGCATAAAGCAACAATAAATCAGCCTGTTATTGTCCATATAGTTCCACACTGCTGTCCTTAATTATTCTTCCTGTTCTCATTTAGCATCCTAACGTCTCTCTTCTGTTAATTTCTTTCATTTCTTTTTTCCTGCATCTTGCAACTTGCCTATTGAACCTTGGTACCCACCTAGCAGAAGCTCACTCCGCATACATCTACCGTACTAAACACAGATTAGCTGGGTGAAAGGCATTTTAAGATCAAAAATGCCAGTTTCCACCCCTACTTAGCCATTTTCTTCTTTTAAAGAGCAGTTAGCAGAGGTTGAACACTTTTGTTGGCCACACTGCATGGAAGTGGAGCGATGTCCTCCCTAGTCTACCAACACCCCTCACTCTCAATGTGCCAAGGATCTCATTTAGAAGACACGAGGTCACATCCCAGCGAGCCCTCACTAACAGGCTGCACGCAGGGGTGGCACCCATGAGTTCAACAGCTCAGTTCAAAGCACCTTGACACTATTCAGGTGATGAACTTCAGGTGACTCGAAGCAGCACCTACATATTAGAGGCCCTGGAGTTTTGGTTTTCCCCCCCTACTGAGGAGAGAAATGGCATCAATGCAACTTCTACCTGCTGGAGACAAATCAACCCCAAAGAGTTTCGAGTGCCCTGTGAGGACAGCTGGAGCTCTGTCATTATCTTCTGCTATTCCTGAAGCCAGAAATACAGGCTACTTGTTGCAAGGTTCCTATCTGACGGCCAAGAATAACTTGAAGTAATAAAGTTGTCATAAGATGAGAGGAAAGAAGCACTAGGAACTATTTCAGCAGCACAGACCCAGCCCCACCACAGCAGCGGTGTTCAGACTGGTAAGGTACTAACAACCTCTCCTGGGTCTTCTCAAAGGAAAAAGCCTCTTTTTCAAGATATTATCTGCTTCTCTGAAGCCTTTATTAGGGGAAAGGTCTAAAAAACCAGCATAAGCACAGAATTTCTAGTATGGGACAGCAGCAAACCAATTAGCCCGTCAGACTGAGTATGCAAAAAAACCAGATCAAAAAAAAAAACCCCACCAAAACCCCAGAAAGAAGAAAAGTAGTAAAAGCTCCTCAAAAATTGAGGGCAATATGAATTATACTAACACTGAAAAAGTCTCCCAAAGGACTTAAGACTGAAAGGCTGTGGTCACCTACCCCCTCCCCCCCCAGCATCTGCTTAGAAAGCTCCCGGACCCAATTGCTCCCAAGCTGCTTATCCTGCCCCATCTCTACTCCCTGCCACCACCATTGCTCAAGCAGGGAAGTGTTTGTGGCAAAGCACAGTTAACCAGATGGGGAAAATAATCCATCTTGAGAGGGTAGGGAGAAGAGGAAACACTTTATCACTGGATATTCCTCCGCTGGACCAGTTCACTGCAGAGCTGTGCAAAGGCACCAGAAGATGACAGAGAATACGACGAAGCAGATGGGAAGAGGCTGGGTCCAGACTCAAATTTAAAACTATTTTTCTTTTAAATATTAGAGTTATATCCAGAAAGAGGAATAAGCAGCTCCAGCAGCTTTCAGGAAAGAGACATCACTGCCATCAGTGAAGCCAAGAAGAGAAACTTCTACTATAAGAATACGACACTGTCTCCTCTTCCAGAATCCACAGCTCCAATTCACACCTTAGTGGTTTAGCAATTAAAAAAAAATAATACAGCGAGTTGTGCACTTAGAAGAGCAGTGTAACTTCCAGACCAACAGGACCAGATACACTCAGAGACAGTTTTCTAAATGAACATAAGCTCTTCAGCTTTTTTTTTTTTGCTCAGTATGTGTTCTAGTCATTTTTCAATGGATCTGAAAAGCTGCTCAAAGTCCACATAGGTCTAAAAAAACAAAAAACAAAACCAAAAAAAAAAAACCCACCTGAAGTGACTCAGAGTCCTGTCTCTTCCTGGGGAAGCTTGGCCCAAGGGAAAAGCACTGAAATGTTCAGAAGAAAAACTTTTATTCTGATTATGTCTTGAAAAAGGCAATACTGTACCAAGCTTCTCTGGAACAATGGCACACTGGGGAACAAAGCTCCAACTCAAAGCTGACAGTAAACTCAACCAGAAAGGAAGTGAGTGGCTCCAGAGAGCCACTGGCAGGAGCATGTTTGGTAGGACACAGCCACTGAAAGCACCTACAGGCATCTGAGAGGGTCAAAGGGAAAAGAAAGAAGAAGGGAAAAAAAAAAAATTCTCAAACCACATACACACAGAAAACACCAACCAACCAAATCAATAAAATAATTAAATTTTTTAAAATATATAAAAACCCAACCCAAAAGCCAAAACAAACCCAAAACCCCAGCACAAACAAACCCAAACCCAAACCTTGAGCAGCAGGACTGCTCGCTGCACCTCGCCAGGCACAGAAACAGCAAACCAGAGTCTGTGAATCCTGAACATTGTTAAAGCGCTTGTGTGCCACTTAAATGTCACAGAAAGATTTATGTCCTTCCACTCCAGAGCAAAAGCTTTGCTCTGAGCTCCTGGTTTTGATATACAAAGATTCTGAAGAGGCCCAAGAAAGAGACATCTGGGTACAAAGCTGCAGAAGGCAGCCTGTCGGTGCTGCAGGCGCCGATGGGGTGAGCACGCCGCGCTTGGCTCCGGAATTAAGGTCTTTCACATTTCCCCGTGTTCTGAAAAACAAGGCAACTGCAAACTTGCAAACGATTTTACATGCTTGTCCATCAAAAGCTCCGGTGCATTATCTGCTGGCACAGCCGGCCTCGGCACTAACAAAACCAACCCCGAGAGGACCCGGGGGTGGTAGGACCGAACCCAAGCCACCCGCGTTTGTTCTTCGCAGACTTTTGGGGTGAGGATTAAGCTGGATGCTGGCAGCTTATTGAGAAGGGCCAGGCGCTGCCAGGTGCCCGCTGCTCTCCATGTGCAGCTCAACCCTTTGTTTCCTGCCTTATATTCTTAAGGAGAGACCGACTGCAAGCCCAGGCCCTCTCCCCTCCTCCCTCATTACACAAGTCTCCTCCCCTCCGCTCTCCCCATTTAGCCTACGCAGGATCTGCACAACTTGGAAAGCAAGGGACAAAAGACCAAAAAAAACCCAACCCCGAACAAGCCCAGGCATCACCTGCCTTTTAAAGAAATGGAGGCAGGAGTAACCCAGGTAAAGAGGGGGATCATCAGCATACACCCAGAGCATCACTTCCTCAGCAGAGGGGTGATGGGTATAATGCAAAGTGGTTTTTTTGGTCTCCATTTCAACCGTGTTCCCTACTGTGGGGAGCTGGGGAGTCACAGCCCACCCCAGGCTCCCTCCACTGCCCTCTTCTGCTCAGCTCTGCTCCAGGCAAAGCCAAGTACTGGGGGCCCTTTGCGTGCTGCACCCCTCTCCCCCCAACACCTTCCTAGGGCGAGATGCGTGCCCTGGGACACCTCCCACGCTGCCACCCCTTGTTCCCCTCTCTCAGGGCATCCTCACGCTACCCCTGGCTGCACCAAGTCCCGTCTCGCCGGTCCCACACTCCAACACCTCCGTTACGGACACGCAGCTTTCACCAGCACCTGAACAAGCAAGACCAGGTGACTCCTCCAGCTGCCGTATCGCACCCCACATCTTCACACACCCCCACAGCAGCATCTCCCCATCCCTCCTGGAATGGGATGTGCCCTCGGCTCTGCCCTCAGGGGAGTCAAGCTGTCCCTTGCCACACAGCTGTCCCCAGCAATGCTGACATGCACACTGGAAGCCCCAACCCAAGGGATGCTCCCTGCCCTGCAGGGCAACAACGTTGTCGTTGAGCAGTAACTTGGGCTCCAACCACACACACACAAAAAAAAGCCAAAGAATGAACTTTGGTACACACGAAATCTCTCAAATTTCCAGAAGTGCCTCCCTGCCCCAGACCAGAACCCAACTGGCAGTTCCATAACACCGGGATGAGCCATTTTTATGAGGCTCGCCTCAAGCAGCACAAGAGCTTCCCTGGGGGAGCTGTGGGTAAAACAGAACCAAGAGCGAGCACAGTACACTCTCAGTAGAAGCATTCTCCTCTGCAAATTTTTTGGGGGAAAAATGCATACAGACCAAAATATACTCAGGAGGTGTTAAAAATGAAGTTCACAACAAAAGAAGCTTCACCCAAAGGAGCTGTTAAATTTTCCAGAACAGTGACACCAACAACTCCTGGAAGCAGACACAAGCAGTGATCCCAAACTCCTCCAACACTTGCTCATCAAACCTTCAGCAGAAAAAATAGCACTACATCCTCCTTCCCCCAGGTGAGAACACCAAGCTGGAAGAGTCTTTGTAGCCAAAACTCTCTCAAAGACAACCTGCCGCTTTCACAAAATCCCCGACACGCTTCCATTCCTGAAACCTTCATCCCTGCACCTTTCCTGCTCCCTCTGAATCTGGCCCACAAGCCCCACCACATCAGGCAGACACCCTCCTGGGTTTCCCCACTCTTAAGCCAGAGGCAGCTGAGAGAACGTGCTCCAGTTTAAAAATTTCTGCAGAGCCAAGGGCTGCTAAGCACGAGGTTTACGGGACTGTTTCTAAACATCTGCCAAGGGACTTGCACCTCGAGGAGGGTTTAATTTCCAGCCAATACTGAGCACAACCCATTCATCATGTCACCCAAAGCGGAACTCGTATTCAACAGAAATCTTTGCGCAGAACGCACGTGCTGCCAGAGCTCAGGGTGACGAAAGGAAACCTCCAAACAGAGGGCACCGTAGCCCTGAACAAACGGCTCAGAGAAGCAGTAACTGCCACCCTGCTGCTGATCTTGGGCTCGCCGTTAATTCTCCAGGCCGGTCACTGAACACGAGTGTGCTCGTTTCCAAACTCAACACTCACGGCATCTGGGCATTCAGAGTAGCCGGAAAAAGAAAAATAAAAGGCAAACAAACATCCAGATAAACAACAGGCAGAAAGAGCAGAGGTATTAATAAACTGTCACATGGGGATTTTCTGCTCTGAGGCAACACAAAATGCAAGTAACCAAAAATTAGTCAATTAAAGCAGTGAGGCCCTGGTAGATCTTTGAGCTCTGCTGAAACTGATACAAAGGCAAAATCCATTATAGCTCAGGAATAAAGATATACTACTTATCCTCTCGGAGTTCAGCTCTGAGATCACAGCTCTACAAATAAGTTCTTGAAAAACAAAGACTCTCTCCAGCTTTCAGCTGCACCTCCTCCAGCTGCTGCCAGTGGTCATTCCTCCCCCCCAGACTCTGAGCTGCAGCAGAGGAGCCGGCACTTCCAGCTTTACGCTCTCAAGGATGGTGTTTGCTGCTTCCCTCATCACCCAGCACAACACGCTCCTCTCACCACCGTAATCTGCTTGGAAAAAAAAAATAAAAATGAAACCTAACCCACGCAGAAGTTGATCGGGTACATTTTACCCACTAGAAAGGCCAGATAAGGACACCTGGATAACTTCTGCTACGCTCTGCCAGCTCCTCACGGACCCAAGTTTCACACATCAGCTGGCGGGTGCACCGAGGCTGCCTCTTATGGGTGCAGGAAGGATCCATATGGGCCACCTACAGCCATATGAGCCGCACGCTGATATTAATAGAAATCCTTCAGGCAGAGCAAGCAGCTCCCCGGCCATATGCTTCCTCCAGCAGCAATGCTCCCAGGATAACGCATCCTGAGCCCTGCCCCTGGCTCTCATCTGTAGCAACAGCCACCACCAAGCAGGCAAATGCTTCTTTCTTCACCCTACCCTAAATTCCTTAACAGACAGCAAGAGCAGCAGATAGAGCCCGGGGAAGGAGGGCAACCGCTCGCCGATACCTCGGCTACTTCACAAACAACTCATTTATCCGACATTAGCAAAAACAACCGCGGTTGGCGGGCACAAGCCACTCTGAAGGGACGAGCTGGGCGTCCGGGGGCCACTGCCCGCCCTCCGCGGTGCTCAGGGCAGGTCGCTGACAACGAGGCGGGCGGTGCCAGAGCCCCGCCGAGACCCCAACGTTCGCCCGGTATTAGCGGTGCTCCCGCCAGCCCCCCCACGGCACGGCCACCTGTAGCCACAGGCGGGACCGGCGCCTCCCCCTGTGCCCCGGCCCGGCCTCCCCCCCGGGGCGGGCGCCTCCTCCCGGCGCCCCGCCGCAAGGCACCGCGGCCCGAGCCCCCCCCCGCCCCGGGCAGAGCCGCCGCGGCCCGGCCGAGCGCTCCCACCTCTTCCGCTCCATCGCGGCCCGGCCCGGCCCGCGGCCGCTCCCTCCTGGCTCCTCCGCCGCCGCCTCCCGCCGCCTCCGCCGGCTCTTCCCGACCGCAGCGCTCTCCTCCCGGCGGCTGCTGTTCCGCGCTCCGGCCGCTCCCGCCGCCCCCCGCCGCAGCGGCGCCGGCTCCTGCCCCCTCTCCCGGGAGGCGGCGCCGCGGCCCGTCCCGCTCCCGCCCGACGCCTTCCCCGAGCGCGGCCGCCGCGGGCGCCCGCCGGGCCCTGACGCCGCTCCGCGCTCCGCCGCGGACCCTCCCGCCTCCTCCACGCCGAAGGCGGCCGCTCCGCTCCGCTCCGCCCGCCCCCGCGGTTCCGCTCCCGCCCCTGCCACCGTGCCGCCGCCTCCCGCCGCCGCGGATCCCTCCGCCCGCGCACGCCGCGAGGATATAGTCCCTCCCCCGCCGCTCCGCTGGGCGGGAAGCCGGCCCCGCCGCCCTTTCCCCCGCCCCCCCACCCGGGGCCCCCCCCCCCCCCCCCACCCCCCGTCCGGCCCCCCCCCGCGGCCCCCGGCCCCACCCCGCCCCCCCGCC
>JANIJG010004286.1:0-28366 GCA_024611175.1 Megaceryle torquata | reverse complement strand
GGAAGGGGCTCCCCAGGGAGGTTGTGGAGTCTCCTCCTCTGGAGATTTCCAAACCCCGCCTGGCTGCTCCTGTGTGATCTGTGCTGGATTGTATGGTCCTGCTCTGGCAGGGGGGTTGGACTCGAAGATCTCCAAGGTCCCTTCCAACCCCTGATACCCTGTGTGATACCTGTGATGTAGAACACTTTATTGCATTTGAAGCGTACACATAAACCCTTCAAAAAAGTCCCAAATCAATTAGTTTTTACATTAGCTAGTAAACCAAATCCTGAACATGCCTGTACCAGCTCTGCTCACTGTTCTCAGTCTTAATGTCCCCTCTCCAGTGAGTATTTTACTTCCAGATTTTCAGAAATAGCTGAATTCCACCCTCATTCATATAGCTCACCCCTGAGTAGTGGCTTTGTCTTTGGTTCATCCTGCTGGCTACCTTAGAGAGAGAATTCAAGGTTTGGCTTTTCTGGATCATCTATCAGTACAGATTCACGTTTTCTTTTGGGCAATTAACCTCCTTCTTTGGCTGAAAGTCTAGAGAAATGGGCTTTCAGGAGCAATACCACTTGCCTGATGGGCAACTGTTTGGAAAGATTTTATTTGCCCTTTGCTGAACACGTCCCTTTTTTTCCGGTGTGTGCTGTGGATTTTAGCTCAATGTGGAAATGAAATGCAACAAAGAAAAAGAACAAGCTCTGTGCTCTAAGCTCACACCCTCGGAAGTCTGACACAGATACGAGATGTTTTCATATATGTCATTTATTCTCAGTAAGTGCAGTGGGAGTTTTTCTTCATCTCATTGCTCGCTTCTATCATCTCCCATGTCCACTGAGGAAAATAAAGACTAGAGGGGAACGTTTATTTATTAAATCAAAAGATAAAGCAAATTTACAAGTCTAGACACTGATCACAAATTTATGTCTTGTTACTGCCTTCAGGATCAGGACCCTCATGGAAAATTTAGTTTATAAAAATTCTTTTTGATTGAAGCATTTTAATATATGGGAATTGGACCCCCTTTTGCTGTACCAGAGAGAGGTGCTATTCCCTCACCATGAGCTGAGGATCCCCAAACACTGTAGTGAATGCATATAAACATATGTGATTCACTTCACTCAGCATTTAAATGAGGATAGCTGAGGGAAAACCGAGAAATGAGGTAGGCTGAAAGAATGCATTAGTCATATACAGCACTTTCCATGCATTAATAATCAGTAATAAGCAAATATTCATAATTTAAATAGTTTTCTTGGGCCTGGACAAGAAGTATGTTCAGGGAGGAGTCAGTAATATATGTTCAATACTTGTTGGCTCCTAGACTTGCTTGCAGGACACAGTTCAGTCCCATCTCTGTGAAGGACAGTAATTGGTCCTCTGCCATAAATAAAGCTGCTCTGGGCAGTAAATTCTCTCTCCCATGCCACACTTGGTTTTGGTGTTTTGCACTTAAGTTATTGCCATTGTTCAAAGGAAACACGAGAGGATGATTGAGCACTGAAATTAAAAGCTGGTTTTCAACAACCTTATACAAAGAAAATGCAGCAGATGTTGTGGCTGGACATTTCTGTGGAGCAGGGGGTGGTGGAATTATTTGCTGAGGTCTTAGAGCTGCCCCTTGGAGCCTTGAACTCAAGGGGATTCTCCTGATCCCATGTGAAACACAAGGACTCAGCAGGTTTCACTAACTAAAGGGTTGGGTCTGCTCACAGCCGTGTGATGCATCTGAATGGTTCTACCAGTCTCCTGGGCAGGACCATTTGCCAACAAGCCTTCTGAGCACTCACACCCACCATCTGCTTCTGCCTTTCTTCTGCTGCTCCACTGTTCAGAGTCAGATTCCAAAACCATGAGCATTTTAACACATTCTAAACTTATTTGTTATTTTGGAAAAGATTTGTCTTGTGACTGCTGTTGGAACTAGAGAAATAAGGGAGTTAAAAAAATAAAGGCAATTAATTGGTAAACAAGAGATGTCCTCAATGCACTGATCAAATACAACATACGAAACATATTGTACTGTGAAATAACATTTCAGCTTGAACCAATTTGAGAAGAAATGTGTCAGGGCAGTTCAACAAACTTCAGTGAAACATTTCAATTACCAGAATGTCAATGGTCTTTGTTTAGCTTGTACTGAAACCTTCCAGAATATCCATTATCTTAAAAAAAAAAAAAAAAAATCTACTGGGGGAGGAATCAAGACAAAATGGATTGAAAATTCCAAAATTTGCACTACTCTACTAACAAAGAAGGAGATTGATGTCACTTAACTTTTATTTAGCTGAAGTCAATATGCAGTCTAAGGTAGTTATTTACTTTTTCTTGGCAGGTACCTCCATCTCAAATGAGATGCCTAATTTTTAGATGAGCAAAGCTGGGGGAATTAAAACTGTCCACAGTGTCTGAAAAAAACCCAACCTTTACCTATATCGAAGTCAGACCAGATGAGTAGCACAGGCAAAGAGAAGCTTTGCTTGTCTTCCTGCTTAGTTCCACAAAGCACCCTGCTTTTTTACCCGCTGTTAGCAGATAAAGGCAGTATAGACATTTGTATGCTGGTAGCAAGTTTCATATAGAACATATTTTCTGATGATATTCTAGCACTTACATTCTATTCCCAGCTTTTTACAGCAGTGTGGCTAGATGAATAGAAAAGGGATAATAATATTACTATTATTTTATTCTTTTTAAGTCTGGTTTTTGAAGGCGGGATTAAGTGTATCTCCATTTTTATCCCTCTTGCTTTTCTACCACAAGAAGCTTTGCATAGCTTTGATGATATGCCTTAACCCTTGTGTCTTATCAGAAGTTCATTTCCTATTTTAGGCTTTAAATAGAGCACTTGAAGTGTGGGCATCAGCAATCAGAGCAATTCCAGATATCTTAGACACCATCACTGTAAGTCAACATGAATACAAATTAAGCTTATCTCTTGATGAAATTCTAATTTTGCTTAGGGAACCAATGGAATTGATTCCACATCTGCTAAATTTGATTAATCACTTCAGTTCCATTCCTTGCTAACAAATAGATTGGCAGAAATCAAAGGCATGGATTTACCTGCCTGTTTTCAGTGCTTGGTCTAAGCTTACATATTAAGGTGTGAAAACTCCTAACACGAGATTGCTGTATGGAATTGCTTTAGTTTTTCATCTCTCGGGCCACACTTCTGATACATATTCAGTGTTATCCAGACAAACCCCATCGTTGCACCCATCCCGAGGGAATGCTAAGAACTGCAAGGAGTATTCTGTGTTCTAGCTAAAAATATGATAAGCTCAGATTGCAGTGGTCTTCATTTCTATATGAAAAGTAGTAGAAAACAGAGTATTGCAAATGACTGGTGGAGGCAGCTGTAATGTATTTCTTGAATATTTATTTCCTTACAGCAGTGGTGTTCTTCTGTTTCCAGCGTTGGTTGTGGGCATAAATGTGCAAGCATTTTCCCATGTTTCCTTCTGAATTAATGTCATTGGATTCAGGAGGAACATAAAACATAGGAGTACTCACTGAACAGTGAGTAGGCGTGAGCAGAAATGTTTGGTGAGCTGGCAGAAGTAGTGATACTGCCCTAAGAAAAGTTTTCCAACCAAAGGGTTGCCAGAAAAATGCCTCAGACTGACCTGAAGCACCTTCAGTCTTTCCTGCTTTGTGTTCTCCATGTTTCCAGTTATTTCTGTCTTCTCCCCCAAGCTGAGATTGAAGGCAGGGGAGTGGAAAGCATATGAGTGAAAGATGAGGAAGGAGATATAAGGAGAAGGAAGAAGGAGCACAGGTGAGGGGAAGAAAATTTATTTTTCTTCTTAATCTTATTTCCCTTTATTTCCCACCCCCCCCCCCCCTTTTTTTTTTTCTTTTCTTGGTTTTCTTTCTATTTGAAGCCAAACTACTGCAGAGTAATGAGAAGGCAGAAGGGGTCCCCCATTGTTACTTGACCCACTGAAACGCTGGCAGCCACCAGACAGGGAATATTAGTGCAGCAGAAGAGAGACAGAAAGGACTTTTCCTTTCTTTTTTGCTCTCCTTAGAGAGTTTCATAATGGAACAAACCAATAAACCTAATTTCATCATGTATTGCTGACTACTTAATGCAATAGTGTTTAGCACATCAGATAGCGTGAGCATCAAGTAAGCAAATGAACCATATGTTCTCACGTATAAGAAAGAATGACAACCTGCGTGATGCTGGATTTATTACAATTTCCCTTCTGTGTGACACCTCTCTAATATAATTTAAAATTGTTCCTGCTCAACTCCTGGGAACCTTGTTAAGGTGAGCCTTTCTCAGGGGCTGTCCTACACGCTGAGATGTCCCAAGCAATCTGTCACTCTTCCATGTCATACAGAGTTGCAATAAACTAAACCTCAGCGAATGTCAGTGTTGTGCCCTCTCTCCCTTTCAGTTCATGTTCTGCTTCATGCACATATTCTGATTGATGTTCAAGATTTGGTCCAAAGCCAGCTAATCTCTTCGGGTTGTGGGTTTGTTTTTTTTTTTTTTTCATTGATTCCAGCAGGCTGCAAATCAAGGTTCCTAATTAGGGGTTTGCACAAAAAATAATGAGAGAATGCAACCTTCTGTGCTGCTCTCCTAGTCCAAGTTGTACTCCATGCACATCATTACCCTTGTGCTATTCTGGTGCCTATTGCCATAGAATACAAAAATACTAGGACTGGATGAAAAACATGCTGCACAAACACCAAGTAAAAGATAGTTCCCGATCTCCAAAGTTTTAAATCTAAGAGTAACATTAAAGGTAACAGCCAGATCACAGTGTGTTGGGGAGGTGATGCAAAAAGGAGCAGTGAGATACTGATTAGCATGACAGGCATGTGGGCTGTTGCCAACCATGGTGTAGCCATGATGAAGTGTCTTCTAGGGAAGAGTTTCTGGGCTCATTTTGAGTATGAAGGGTTATGTGAGTGAGAGTGTAGAAACAGCACCTTCAAAACATGGCTGGTGCTTGGCCAGCTTAAAGGGTTTGTAGGAGGATGGTGGAGGATGATGATGATTGATGGAGGATGGTGAAACCTCTGCTTTATCCATGGGATTTTATTAAAAATAAATATTGCTATTTCATTGCTCCTTTTCTCTGAGAACTAAAAATATTTCAAAGTTTTAGTGAAAGGAGGAGTTGCTTAAGGAACACACACAAGTGGTAGAATGTTACACATTAAAAAGACAAAATTACTATGCTCTGTGGTATTTTGAGCAAGGACATAAGTCTAAGGTGTCAGTGAACCACATACAGTCCCTATCATTATCTCTCAAATTAAGCATAAATTCAATAGCCTAGTGAGGATTGCCCTGAGGTTTTCTACAAGTCCACAGGTAGCCCAACCAATGGGTGCAAGAAGCTAGAGGTGATGAGAACTAAAGACATGAGAGAAGGGTGTGTGCAACTGAAAGAGGTCATTAGCATGGAAGCTAAAATCACTGAAGATGAACGCTGTTCGTCTCCAATACTGTCTGTCTCTCATGGGGTGTGTGCACATGAATGTGCTGCCTGAGGTTTTGGAAAGCAAGCCAGTACCATGATGTGTCCCTGGTGTCCCATGCTTGTAGTGTATACAGGATACTTTGAAGTCAACAGCAGGTTTTATTGGACTTTTGTTTCTGAAATATGCTCTGACAAGCAGAGAGGGAAGAAGATTCCTGTAAGCGAATTAAACTCCTACACAAAGGGTAATTCAAGGCCTTATGTATTGTGTAAATTCTACTTAAGTCCCATATTAAGGGCTTAGTTTTACATCTGGAGTGAATTTGGTTGTACGAATGTTTGCTTCTGAACTCCTATTAAAGTCTGAATCATGAAAATAATGATTAATTTTGGGATTAGATTGAATAGTAAAAGTATGGGCTTACCACCCTGTGCTGTACTTACCACACCTTTGATGTACTGGAGTTATAAAGATATCTTTAAAACAGCAGAAACTATTGGCAAATATAAAAATTGGCAACCTTTTTCTTTGGCCATTTGGTTCATTTTTGTATCTGAGTCCTCACTGCAGGATTTTGCAAAGTCTGGTTCCTGATCCTTTCCTTCTCAGTATACTACTTTATCATGATTTTTTCAGCTATGAATGTTCAGACTAATTAATGTATGGCTACATAAATACAAAGTTTCATTATATCCTGTCCACGAGGTAGATTAATAACCAAGAAATCTTTCTTTTTGCCTGGATATGCTAAGGTACAGCTCTTGTCTCAGTCCAGGACTATCTGACACCTCTCCTCTCACGACATCCGCTGTTTAGATACAGACTTCTAATAGGGCAAGGACAGACATAGGAAGAGAAGAGCCATAAATGGGCCATATCTTGTACATATGACACAATACTGAGTTCTTTATGTGGGAAAAGACCAGAAATGTACGGTTTTGATTAAGACAGTTTCTTTAGTTTCGTCGATAAATCAGTTTGGTTGACACGACTTTCCCCGACACACAGAGGTGCTGTGGCCCAGTATTCTCCAGCTGCAAGTTTTGAGACGTGTTACTACCACAGATTTAGACACACATCTACAGACATGGTGGTTTTGCCACTTTTTTTCCTTTGGTCATTGCAGAAGAACATCTGCCTTCACATTTAAAACTTGAGTATGTTAAAGACAGGGCAAAACAATGTCTGCTATTTTATTTTAAAGGAATCTCCTGAAAATACCACATTTTGTCTGGAAGCTTTATGGTGGTGTATAACTCAGCTCAGATGTCTGTATGTATTTAGATAAAATAAATATTTGTGGTCCCAAATTGCAGAGATTCTGTGCAAAAATGATATTCCTTTTCAGGAGCAGAGGGGAATTTGACAAAATAGCAAGGATGTGTTATAGTGTCACCTTCGATCATTGCTAATAGTCTTTTCTAAAATACTTTTAATAAGACTATTCATCTAGATTGTAAAATTTTGTTATGATCCAAATAGGTAATGCAGAGTTCAATGGTGTTGATTTTATTTCCAGTTAATTGTCAGTCAACTCTGTAGCTCATTTATATTGGCATGCAGATAAAGAAAATCTTCTTTTAAGCATAGTTTATTAAATGGCAATGCTATTAGCATACAAATTACACTCAGAACAGGATAAACAGGTACAAAGATCATTAACATATAATACAGACAGGCAGATCTCAGATGGGACTCAGTGGGACCTTTTCAAAAATACCAGAGCTGTCATCAGCTGGTACAATTCATTCACTCAGTCAAACTTTACTCACATTTACATCTGCATAAATCACTAGTAATTCTGAGTCACTTGACAGCTGTGCTCAGGTTTCTGCCCCTCACTTATTTCCCTGTGTACTTTTTGATTCAGCTTCTCAGTCTTTGTAGAATCAGAGCAGTTATTGTCTTGCTGTCCATTAGCATAGCTGAAGGAATTTATAAACAATATATGTTTTCAGAGACTATGAAAGCAAGAGTGGTTTTGCTCTTGAGCAGGAAAGTGAGACTGAGAAGACATGGTTTCAAACGGGATTTCTCAGATAATAAAAATTACTTTGCCTCTGATCTCATTGGATCCAAAATACTCCCTTTTTTATCTTCCCAGTGCTACGATGATGACTTCAGTAATGCTGGGAGGTGTCAGACACTTGATGTTAGAGGCAGACAGGGGAAGAGTGAATCTTTACACTAAGTATCAAGGTTACTTTCTTTTGAAAGGAATTATTTTATGCCCTTGAAGAGATCGCTGTCCTACTGGCAGGGCTGAAATCTGTAGGAGTAGGCTTGCTTCACCCCCAGTTTTACACCAGTCCAATTTTGATGGGGATTTCAAAGACATTTGCTGTATTGAATTGATGCAATTCACATCCATGAATTAAAGTCACACCTCTCTCTAAAACAATACAGCAGTGCACAAAAATCACCTCTACTGCACTTTAAAATCTAATGAGTTGACACCTCTTTCTTTTCTCAGATTTTATTTTTCCATCAGCCTTGTTAAATACCTATTATTCTTTCATGCTCTTAAGATCAAAGCAAATAGCCATCAACAATCTTTTGTTCGCATGAGACAACACTTTTGGAGATGGACTGTTTGGCCTGGTTAATTAAAAGCTGTACCTATCATCCCTGCTTGATTTCTCAAGTTCTTTACTTAAAAAGTATGTGTGACAATTTTAATGAGCTCTCACTTCTTCCCAGTCTCATGTCTTCTGCAGAGTCGTTGCAAACTATTAATTCGGAACATAACGCAAAGTTTTGACTCCAGCAGGTCTGGGGCAGGTTGCTTGTTTTCCCTTTCTGCATATAATGCTTATCTTGTCCACTGATGGAGTCACTCAGAGAGGACCAGGATGTGGATCAATCCAGTGGAATGAGGAGATTAAAAACAAACAAAAGGATGTCGCTTTGCACTGTGCTTAAATAAACCAGGGAAAAACTGCTCACAAACTGGTGCGGGACTAAAGTTTGCAGAGGCTCAAATGGCTTTGGGTTCATCAATGAATCCAAATGAATCCAATGAATCCTTGGATCTTATTAATCTCTAAAGGGCAGGTGTTAAGAGGATGGGGTCAGACTATTCAGTGGTGCCCAACAGCAGGACAGGGGCAACAGACACAAACTAGAGCCCAGGAGGTTCCATCTGAATGTGAGAAAAAAGTTCTTTGCTGTGAGGGTGGCAGAGCCTGGCCCAGGCTGCTCAGAGAGGCTGTGGAGTCTCCTTCTCTGAAGAGATTCCAAATCCTCATGGACACTGAGATCCTGAGCCCTCTGCTCGGGGCCACCCTGACGGAGCAGGAGGGTTGGACCTCCAGAGTTTATTTCCCACAGCTGCCAGGCTGTGATTCTGTGATTCAGTTCTGCCTAGAAAAACACTATCTCTAGATCCACACCCCGGGTTCCAGGTGACTGAGCTCTTGAGAAGGACTGTGGTACCTGCTGCTGCATCCTTACCCTGCCCTCACCCTCTGCCATGGGCAGCCTGGAGGTAGAAAATCGGCCAGACCTGTCTCTGGACTGGGTTTCAAGACCTGTCTTATGTTGCTATGATCTACATGAAGTGCACCGCATCCAACACACACATCTTTTTGCAGGGTAAGTTCCCAGGCTTGTTACATGTGGAATGATATTTTTGGGTATTTCTAATTAGCCTTTGTGTGCGGGAACCAAAGTTATATAAATCCAAATTATGGATTTATATAAATGGATTTTCATCTCTTCTTTTCCTCGTTGCAACTTTGCTTCATTGAGCTATTTCCCCAGAGGCAGCACCTGGGTAATTCAGGCTGGAACACAGACATCAGCACTAGTCTGATAGGAATTTAAGTGTTTTCTAAGTCAGAGATGCCAGTTTAGAGTCAGGCTTATACTTAAGCAATCCCTTGGTGCAACAGGGCTTTATGAACACCTGTGTCCCGAGTAGCTCATTTCATTCTTCCTTCTCCTCCTTCTTTTGGAGGGATGCATTTACCTGATTTCCTTCACATCTTTTGCTTTTGGTCCCTCAACAGGCACTGTTGGGGATCCCCACAGGGACCCCCACACCTGTTTCCTTATTGAGAGAAGTCCGATTTCCCTGGCAGACAAAATGTTCTGCTTGCATTAGAGTGGACAAGTTAAAGTTCTCTGTCTTGTCGCAGCACTTGGAATTACCTTGTATTCTAATGCAAATGCTCAGAATTATTATCTGTAGCCATCACCTAGTCTAAAACGCTGTGAAAAGTAACGGTTTTCAGCAAGCCTTCCAGCAGGTGAGACACACGTTTCACAGCTTCTTTTTAAATTGTTTGTTAGACTTTGATCCAAAGCCCATTAAGGGGAATATTCCCACTGCCTCCAGAATCACAGTTCCATTATTTGAAAGACAAATGGAAGAGGATTAAGTGCAGCCCCTCTGAACCCACCCACGGTGGAAAGTCGTGGCTCTGAGGAAGTTTATGGCAACTTTGTTGTTCATGGCAACTGGGTCTGTATTTCACATTGCTCTTTTTTTAACCTGCATTTGAAATTCATCATGTTGATTTTCTGCTGTGCTCTGCTTTCTCATCCTGCTCCTGACACAGACCTCAGTACAGCTAGAAATTACTCACTTTTTTTTTTCTTCTTTAATTCACTTCCTCGTTAACTAATTACTCTGGAATCCTTTGTGCTTTTACATAAATTCTGCCCGAGTACCTTATTTACTGCTAGCTCCCTAATTGTCTTTAGGTAGCATGACCTCTGTTTCAAACAGCTCTGAAGCATTTATTAGCTTGTGGTTTCTCTTTGCTTAGCTCTGTTTTGATCCATTGAAGGAGCCATCCCATCCTCACACTGCCCAGCCATTGAAATATTGCTTCAAAACAGCATTTCTTCAGATCAAACATTACCTCGTCAGCTCTTGAGTGCACACAAACCCATCTTAGTGGATGAAACAGGAAGCTGGCAATTATTCAGGTCCAAATTCCTAATGAAGAATACAGGGAAAAAAAAATACCTGAGCGAGACATGACTAAACTTCAGTGACAAAGAAAATGTCACGGGCCAGAAATCCACAGGGGCTAAGCACAGAGCCTGTGCATTCAAAGATTCTCCCCTTTATGATTCTGTATTGTTACAGACTGTTTTTTCCTGTGTATTTACATATATCAGAAACTTTCAGGGACTGGGATTGTCTTCTTTTTGCCTCATGTCCACTTCAGGATTTCAATTTGTGCCTAGAGCTTTTAGGTGCACCTGAAGTAAAAATAGCAGGGCATCAATGTTTGATGGTGAGAAAGACACTACGGTGGCTTGTTATAACTTATTACTCAGATATCCAATTTCTTAACATTTGCTGATTCACACTTGAGTCTCCTTTGATACTGTTTGATGAAGCCACCATATGTTAGGTAACCAGTCAGTTGAATCAACTATTTTATCGCCAGCATTTTCTAATGAGGGTGTTTTCTTGTGGCTGGTGCAAACTGATGTGAGGAAATGCATCATTAATGCAAAGAAGATTGCAGAGGCAGAAGTAGAATACTTGCAAAAGTTCTTTATATTTGAACCTGCCTTTAAAATACTGTCATCAGGTGTGTCCCCATCCTGAGAGAGGCCCCCATAGTGTTGTTTTGATGCACAGCATCATGAAGGCAGCAGCAATGCTCAGCTCTTTGATGCTTGTTCATTCTTCTTTATCTGAAAAATGTCATTTAGTTGATACATCATTATATGGAAGAGCGTACTTTGTTGCTTCATATTTTTCTCCTCTCCAGTTTAATATGGATATATGATGGATTATTAAACCCAAACTTATTTTCTCATCATGATACAAATTGCATGCAAATAACTCCTGCAGTACCTGGTGACTATTGCCAAGGAAACATAGATTTTTCATTCAAGCCTAAATCTCTTCCCTTCTCAGCTCCACACCCCATTGACAGAGTGTCCTGCACCATGGGGACATCTCAGCTGTCTCATTCCCTAATCCACCCCTGCTCTGCTCAGGAACAGATCTTTCAGCAGAGTAAGGTCAGTAAGTGAGAAGACCATCAGACATCCAAGTCTAGTGCTTCTCTTCATCAGCTGAGAGCCTGGGAGCATGTAATGGGAAGCAGAACAAGGTCTAATATGTCTTACTCACATAGCTACAAGCGTATAAATACCAGCAGCAAGATACAATGATGTTTTTGTGTGTTTAATGGCTATGATATTACTGCCAGCTTCAACTTCTGCTCTTGTTATTGTTCGTTTCCTTTAATAATTCATTACATCATCCAATCTTATGTTGTTGATAATAAATATTAAATACCCAAGCTGTGATGCATGAATTAGATATTTTCTTTTTATAAAAGGATTCTCGTATTAGATTTAAATGTCAATTAGAAGAGGAATATAAGAAAGAAATTCAGTGCTTCTGTCAGTGCTGGAATGAATGAAGCCTGATTTCCTGTGGATTTGTGACTTACAGCTGCATTCTGTCAGATGTAAGAAAGTGGCATTTGAGTGCAACCCTTCCCCAGTTGGCTCCAGATACTCTGATGCCTACTAAGGAGTGTGGTCATGTGGTGGCCATGCTGGAAAGAGGAGTTGTACATAGACACCCTGACCAGATTTTAATGAAACATCCAGGAACTTTATATCTTTCAACCCACTGTCCTTCATCTAAACTCAGAAAGACTAGGTCAAGAACTTCAACATCTACCAAGTCTAACAGGTGGATTAAAGAATTGACAGCAAAATAACAATACGTTACAGAATAATATTTTCTGTCCAAAGTTCACTGCTTACCTAATTAGAGTTTTCCTTTTCAAATTCTCTGCCTTTGACAGATATGTGTTCAATATATTTGTGAAGAAAATCCCCAAACCCCAAAGTGCTGTCCTTGTATGTACAAGCAAAAAGGTGCCAGGCATGCAGTGAAAGCTTACCTAAGGAAAACATATGCTGAACTCTGTATTGACTTGCATCCTAAAGTATCTCATTGACATGAAGAAGCATGTGAACAAGCTTAGAAATTAATTTTCTCCATAAAACCCAGGAGTAGTCCTGAAATTACTGTTAAATGCAATTTACCCAATACTCTGTAAACTGGTGTAAACAACATAGTGACTAATGGGGTGATTTGAGGGCCCTATGAGACAGCAATGTATTTGATTTGGCTCCTTGGCTTGTGAGATGGCATTGCAGCGTCTCAGCTCCTCTGCTAATATCTTTTAATAATCCTGACAAAACTGCACAGGCAGCTCAGCTCAGACACAACATTAGTATGGCATAGGAGCATTGGGATCCAATAAAAGAAGCCTCTGATGGTAAAATACAGCACAATTAGGTAACAATTTGGGTCTTCCTTCTTTCTCTCGAGACTCTAAAATTTGCTGCAAGAAAGTCAGCTAGGTAAGTTAATGGTCAACTCCAGTACGTCAATATAACATTCCTAATAGAAAAATCAATAATAAGCAGGGGTGAAAATTGGTTGATACATATCCAGCTTGCTGTAGAAGAGAAAACAGTGTATTGGAAGCATTTAAATATTAAAAGTAGCCTTGCATTTCTATTACAGTTCCTGTAACAGAAGTTTTGGGGTTTTTTTCTTCTTTTTTACTTATTTTTTATCCCAGGGTCATCATATTAGAGGATGGCAGTCTCAGGCTCTCTAACATCACCAAATCAGATGCCGGGGTGTACACTTGTATAGCAACAAATCAGTTTGGAGTTGCCAGAAGTTCAGGGAACCTGGTTGTGAAAGGTACTTTATTATTTACTCTTGTGCTTTATGAATATTAATATGTGCTTTTTTTTTTTTCTTCTCTTTTTTCTTCATTAAGATGCCTGAGTCTGTGTCAGTCTGTGCTAGTACTGATAGGTTTTTACTTGCAGATTAAAGCTGCCACAGAGCTCTCCACTGCCTGCATCAGAAAACCTCATGACCACAGCACTCTGATGATCAATGTGTTTATCAGGGAGGTCTCCCAAGATAACCACAGGACCAGGTAGTAACAGCAATGATATTTGCTGATATTCCTGCAGGTCCTGAAGCCACCCACTCCTTTTCTGCATCCCAGCTGCTCAGTGCTACTTTGCCAAACGACTCCAAAACAAATCAGAGCCAAAGAAAAACTCTTCTTTGGCCCTTCAGAGGATGTTTGATTCTGAATATTAAAATGCCCAACTCTCCCAGTCTAATTGCTGCATTAATAATAAAGCAAGGAGTCTGTTAGGCTATCTTCTACACTTTAAAACTAGTTTGTTTTCCTGGATATTAATATTAAGATGCCTCATTTCACAGGATGCCCTTCTGTCTGAAAACATATGATTTGTTTGCTTGCAAACGTTAGATTTTGGTTGAATTAAAACATTTCAACCATTAACTACAGGTTAATGTAACTAACCAGATTTTTTTTTTTTTTATGATGGGAGAATGAGGAACAACCTCCTCTCACATTCTTTTCTTCTCCATTATGTATATGAGATAAAATTCTAATTTTCTCCTTGAAAAGAAAGTGACTCGCCTTTTGAGAGTCATCGCTATGAACTCGTCGCATTGTCAGGATCATTATAAGAAGCCAAATTCTGCATCCTCTAAGACAAAATGACTGTTAGGATTTGTTGAGATGTGCAATAGTGCAACTTCCTAGTTATGCACAAGGCTTCTCAAATGTTGTACAGATGTCAGGAAGGACTGGTGTGACTGCACAACACCTCCAGCTCCAGTTTTCTTCTTCTATTTTTCTGTTGTTTTCCCCCTTGTTTCTGATTAAGACACTAAGTGCAGGTAATTGTCTACCAGTCACATTTTGTAGCACTTGCATATAAAACAGAAATTACCTTCAGGACTGAAAAGCCACGTTTCCTTCTTCTGTCCTTTCCCCCACCTCTATCTTCAACACTGTCAACTTCAACACCTAATTCAGCTTTATAGACCACCGTGGTGAGGTCAGGAGTCCTATGTGTAGATGCTGTGATGCTTCAATTGGAGATGTATACATAACTTCCCTAACAGCCATCCTGTGATATCAGTTTAAACATCCAAGACATCATGTTATGGGCTAGGAGACACATCATCTCAAATGGTTACATCTGTTGTAATTCTCCTTCCCTCCAACGCTGCAGCTTTGTCTGCACTGGGGCTGAGCTTCTGCTGTAATCACACACTCTGGCTCTGGTCCCAAGCCAGTGATGCTGTGCAGGGAGGTGTCTGCTCTGTAGCATTTTTCACCCTTCTTTGTAACACAGTTAAATACAATGTGGAACATATTAAAGTACCTTATGTCCAAAGCAGTCCTTTGCTTCATGTTTTTGCTCTGCTGATGAATGGTCAATCTCTATTAGTAAAAAGAATACAAATTTATGACTCAGGTGTACTAGTCCAAAGCTGGAGGACATGAAAAGAGGTATTGTTTGTTATGTTACTTCTGAGCAGCATTCCTCTGAGAGCAAATGCTCTGACGATGCTCTAATCATTGGCAGAATAAAAACAAAAAATAAAAGAAAGAAAATTGAGGCAAATGTAGTGTTGGGGTTGGTTTGGTTTTTTTGGGTTATTTTTTGTTTTTTTTCTATTTACTCCTGCATGATCTTTTTAATACAAATGTTTTCTTATAAAATTATTTGTATTTGTTGATTTTAAATGAGGAGAACAAGCTAAAAAATGGAACACCTGCGATTATAGTGAGCATACTAATCAGTTTTGAAAACTGGCAAACAATCGTAATGTTTGTAGTTACAAGAGGACCACATTATTAAATGTAATTTGCAACTCTTTTTTTCTTAATATTCTTGTTTTCAATGACTTCAGAACGGTTACTGTAGCCTGCAGGCATGACCTCCTTCCTAACCTCCTGCATCTGGCAAACCTCTTTTTTCACACTCGTATTATGAAAGAGCAATTAGGATTGATGCAGTGCAATGTGTAAGCTGAGAGGATGTTACAGCACAGCTAGCAATGAATAAACCAAGTAAGATTAGGGTTTAGGCAGCTCTGACTTCATTAAGGCTATATACCATTTCCCATATCACATGCATATATCCTAATGAAGCAGTATGGGAAAATCACATTAAAACACGACAAAAAAATATTTTGTTTGGCATTTATGAAGTTTATTAAAACACTGAGTAACAACATGGTATAAAAATGATCTTGTTTGCAGGGAACATTTGTTTTTGTTTCCCCTCTGGAGAAGTTTTGGCTGTTCAATTATAGGCCTCATTGCTTCAGCATTATTTTCAACTGAAATGTCAGAACTTGGAAAAGCATATCTAATGTGCAAATTAAGTTTATTGCTGCTCATTGAGTTGTTTATTCTTTGTGTGAGAAGTCTTTATTATACCTCCAGCACTCACGACATCTTATCTATTTTCTCCTCTGGAATGGGATTTGCCATGTAATGCATGTCTGCAGTTGCTAAGCAAGATAGATAGATAATGTAGAACCAAGAGCTTTTAAGGAGCTTTTAAAAGTATTTGAGGTGGGAGTCTTAAAGACAACCCCATAAAACCAGCAGAAAATATCACACAAGTGAACCACTCTACATCAGCAGTGCCACCGGGTATGAGCAGGCTAAAACCAAGAGATACAACAGGATGCTAATACCATAATAAAATGGATTTTTTTTTTTTCTAACATTACTAAAAAACCCCACACCTCACCCACAAACCCAGTATAATTCACAAAAGGACAGTTTTCAGTATTTATTTGGTGGAGGCAAATAGGTCATGACAATAAGAAAGCAGGCTTCCTGTAATACTAACAGCATTTAGCTATTGGGATTTGTTGTGTTATAAGAAGAAACCTTTATGTTCCAATATTCCAATCTACCAGTTCACTAGAGGGTTCCTTAGAATGCTTTTTTTTTTTTTTTTCCTAATTTTTTATCTTTTTCTGAAGGAGGCATTCCATGGGTTTTAACAGATAAATGATCTCTGGAATTTTTATTCCTTCTAATAACATTCTATAACAGGACTGCAGATGTCTTGTTTCTGATCTCTTTGAATGTATGATCAAATAATGACACGAGAAATTACATGACAGTCCTAATGAAGCAACCATAATATTAGGAACCTTCTGATGAAGAGAAGTTGCAGAAAATTCCCAGCCAGTTTCACTACAACCAGCTGGAGCTAATGGCCCCTTTTTTTGTGTGCAGTAGACAACTGGCTTTGATGGAACTTTAAAGATTCTACGAAAATCAGGACATCATTTTCTATTGGTATTCTATGGATTTTCAACTGTAACTGTTGAATCTGATTACAAATTCCATGCAATCCTGTTTGTATCATTCTTGCTTAGTCTTGCTCTGACCTTTCCATAGAAAGAAATTGATTTTATTTATAGTGTTTTACTTATTTATAGAATGCTGTAATTGTACCCAGTGCATTGTAGAAGAGTCAAAATGCACCGATCCCAGTGACCAACCATCCAATACAGAGAAGCAGGAGTTACAAAATGAGGGGGCATTAAGTCTTGTGGCAGTAGAGGTGATGTGGGTCTTGTGAAGGGTAGATATTTTAAAGAGAAATTTGAAGGACAGGAAGCACTTGAAATATTCAGTAGCAGCACAAGGTTTTATTAACGCTGAGTGAACTAAAGCAAAAAAGGTGAAATTCATCCATGGTGTAAGTACCTTGATTTGGAGTTTTAGCAGAATGCCCAATTCAAAGGTGCAAAACAAACATATACGAGTCAGCTTTAAGCAAGACACATAAAATACCAGCAGGAGTTTGTATTTGGAGCATGGAGCTCATCTTAGGCTGAACCTTGTAACCACTCTTTACTCATATACAAATATTGAGCTTACCAATGGAAGGCTCAGGAAATGTGCAGCTGTCCCTCTAATTGATTGACATTGTAAATTAGCCTTGTTAGGGACAAGCCTCTCCATTCCCCACTGTAAGAAGATAGGAGCTGAGATAAGAAGATAGGAGCTGAGGAGGTGACCTTTGCAGAGATTTTGGAGGCGCAAGTTCCCACCTTCTGGTTCTCCCAACTCCACCACTCAGGTCAGACCCAGGGGCTACATGAGGTGGAAGACAGCTCAGGCTGACTTGCCAGACCTTTCGACACCGTTGTGTAAATCAGGCATAACCTTTTGCATCATTTATGAGATAATATGTGCAGAGACACATCTCCTGCACAGCTAAAGACAGAACAGAAAAAACCCAAGTGGAGTCTGGGTTAGAGCGTGTCATAAACATTCAGAGCAATATAGAATTTTCACTTTGAGGTCAATTGTGGTGTGAAAGGAAAACTTTGCTTCTTCAATGTCTTATTTCATTGGCTTTAAATGCTCAGTGCAGAGATGCACATGGTTTATCGCTTTAAGGAAAAAGAGAGTCTTACAGGGTGATGTTGGAGGAAGAGCTAATGAGTTTGGAGGACCATATCAGGCCTGAAGATCATGTCTCTCCACCTGCTAGTGGAAAAGAGAACTTCCAGCTATCACAAAAACAACTTTCCAATTTTTAACATATAGCAGAGTATTATTTCTTTTTTCTTCTTTTAACATATACAACATTATTGGAAGTAATAGAATTTCTCTCCTCAAAGTGCTATTCATGCAGTTCTATTTCAGCAGTGAGAAGAAGAATGGGAGGAAAAGCAAGAAAACAAAACTTTCTGGAGGTTCTCTGTAGCTCCCAGATAATTTTCAAAATTATTCTATAAAAGTTACCTGTACTTCACAATAGAATTACTTCATCTGAGATTTATGGAGCCAAGTTCTTTGCCAGCGTGTGCTGAACTCAGTGGAGTTGTGCCAACAAAGAATATGGCCCTTGAATCATCTGGAATTTATTACATCTGACACACTGCTTCCAGGGAGAGGAAGAGATTTCTCAGACCTAATGATGGAGTATCTTTAAGACACACATCTAAGGACTTCACATTTTTGCAGTCCTTGACTTCAGACAAACTGATGGAGCTGCCACAATGGTAGTTTTACGTGTCTGTGAGGAGCAATCAGAGTACGCAGAGAAATATGAGAAATCACACTCCAAGACTGAGCTCTAACTCACTATGAGAACCTCTGACACTCTTTTAATGATACCAGAAAAAAACTCACCTAATTTGTCTGTACCAATAAAAACCACACAAATTCTTTCTTGTTTTCCTTGGAAAACATTACTTGATGCCCACAGCAGGTGTATCACTGAAAGTAGTGAGATCTGCTTTTATTTTAAAAGATTATTGCAAAAATTCCACATTCTACCTTTTTTTCTTTTTTTTTTTTAAATTCTATTCTACTTTTTTTTTTTCTTTTTCCATTTTTTTATTATTCTATTTGACTACTGCCATAGCAGCCCCTCATCCAGTGCAGCTCAGGTGCTGGGAAGAAGTCCTTCCAGTTTCAGCCCACATCGCCTGTCTGTACCTACATATTGATCAGTCACTGCAATGATGGTGACACTCTGAATGTAAATGTGTTTGAAGGTAAGGAAATCTCAGAACCAAGGCCTTGGTAAAACACAAATCTTGAATTTTTGGGTAATTTCTCACACAGAGGGTTAAGCCAGAACAAATGCTGAGCTAATACAGCTCATGCAAATTTTCTTCTCCTCCTTTCATGTTATTTTCAGAATATATTAATATTGTTGAATAGATTCTGTTCTGTTTTATTTGTGTGTCTCTGAATTCTCACTGTTTTATAACACTTTCATGCACAAAAGCTTTATTCAAGGGAATTGCTTACAACAAAGTGGTTGTTATCTCTAATCTATCTGCCAGTCATATCAAAAAAGCAAAGCCATATAAACCTATTTCTTTCCCCTTTGGCAAGATACTACCTCCCTTAATAAGAGCTGCAAGTTTGTTTCTCGGTGTAAAGGGTTAAAAAAGATTACATAAATAGTTCTCCTGTCTGTGAAGATTTCGTTGAAGCTGTAACATAAGCAACACTGTGCTGTTCACATTAATATAGATTAAGGATCTCAATGTATAAAGGAAGTGGAGATGAACAGCAATTTTGCTTCTGCTGCAGTTTCCTGTGAGGAGAGATTTTCAAGTTGGAAGAACTGTGGGCATGTTTTTAACTGCCTTAGTAATGAAGTCTGTCCTTTTTGAGCTGAAATCATATCTATTGACTGTGGGCTTTACAAAGTCACATAGGACTAATTTAGCATGTTGCCTCTGACATCTGCTCGCTCTCGGAGGCACACAGCGTGCTCGTTGAACAGGCTACACACGGGTAAGAGAGCTCCAAAATCATCACCATATTAGAGATAATTTTCTTTATGATGGAACATTTGGGCCAATTTTAAATCATTTCACAAATGGTACAAAACTCATTCAAGATCTACTATTTTTATAAGCACTTTAATAAAAATCTATTTTTGGTTGGTTGGTTTGAATTTGTTTGTTTGTTTGTTTGTTTGTTTTTGGTTTTTTTTGTGGTCCCCACAGAAAGGACTGTAATTACTATTCCACCTTCTAATATGGATGTAACAGTTGGAGAAAGCATAGTCCTTCCATGCCAGGTGTCTCATGACCCCTCCGTCGACGTGGTGTTCACATGGTCATTTAATGGCAATCGAATTGATTTTAATAGAGGAATCCATCATTTTGAAAGAATTGGAAGAGTAAGTTTCTTAAACTCCTTAGCGCTTAATGAAACTATTTGCCAGTCTTTCAATGACACAAATATTTATGATAATTCTTCCATCTCTATTTATATGCATGGCAAATCACTGTTTCTTTACAAGGGCTGCAGCCATTTATTTTTCTTTCTTAAATTTCATAAAGGCGCTTGAGTTATTTGTGAAGCCATAATAAAAATGTCGACATGAAAGAAACTGATGATGGCTATGAATATTTTAATTTAAAAGCTGAATTTTTTATTAATATTGAGCAATTTATAAAAATGTCCAGCATGGAAAGCGTGTTGTGAGTGATTAGTTTATTTTCTTTGTATCTCCAGGAATCTGCTGGGGATTTGATGATAAGAAATATTCAGCTACATCATTCTGGGAAATATGTGTGCACGGTGCAAACAACTTTAGACAGTCAATCTGCAACAGTAGATGTAATTGTAAGAGGTATGTCTGTTGAATGTAGACACTTATATCTTCTCGAGGAATTAAAAATTCTTAACATCAGCTGTTGTTGAAACAATTCCTAGGTTATCAATTCAACATTTTAGTAGTGAAATGATAGATATCTCATACCTTTGGCCCCCTAAATTGGATTGAGATTCTGGCCAGTGTGATCCTAATGTGCAGCTAACCCACAGAGATCTGTGCAGCTCTGTCATGGCCTTTCTGGAGGTTAAACTCTTCTGGACACACAGGTCAACATGGCAGGGCATAGAGAAGTCCTCTACTTTCAGCAGACTGCTGTCACCAGCTCCTTGCTGGACATCACTGGGTCACTGTGCAGGTTCCTTTCCAGTATTTTAAGATTATGCAAAAATTTATTTTCTATGGTAAACTAATTAATCTTTTACTGTAAGCAGCAAGAGAAATGCTGTGATGAAAGCAAATCCTCTAAACCCTATCAGAAATCAGAAATCTGCATAGTGCACCATCTCACATTTTTTCTAAGCCTCTGTTTTAATTAAATTCAATAGGAATTCTGAAAATGTTGGATGGTTCAGCAAAGGACACATTGGGTAACGGTCAGACAGAACAAAAATCATTCCCTTGTTTGTAGTCTTCATGTTAGTAACATCAAGACATTCATTTTCTTGACTCAAAACCCTTCATTAATTAGAAAAATGTAATGCAGGCACGAAGCCATCATTTAGAGATTGTGCTGCTTTTATGAAACTTCAGCTTCATGAATAATTTCACTGACTTGAGGAAGTAAGAGTTGCCCGACCCATTCCAGCAGGGAATCCTCTGTTCCTAATACTTTCATCTTAAAATGCGAATCGTATTAGGCCCCCCAGGTCCACCAGAAGATGTTAAAGTTGAACATGTTTCTAGCACTACTGCTGTGTTATCCTGGAAGTCTGGAATAGATAATAATAGTCCAGTCCAGATCTACAGCGTTCAGACGAGGACTCCTTTCTCAGTTGGATGGCAGGCAGCTGCAACAGGTGAGCAACTTGAGAGTTGCCTTGTCTTTTTCACGCGTACCATTACTTTGTACATACTCCAAAAATCCATTGTCATTGACATGTTTATTTTGCCTTTAGCTCCCGAAGTCATTAATGGTAGGACACACAAGGCAACGGTGGTTGACTTAAGCCCTTGGGTTGAGTATGAGTTTCGTGTTGTTGCCAGCAATAGTGTTGGAATTGGGGAGCCAAGCAGACCATCACCTCTACTGAAAACTAAAGCAGCAGGTAAGTCCCTAGTTCCTGTCAGTTTCTGTCACACAGACTTGTTGCCAGCTGCCAGCTGTGAAAATTTCACTGCAGCAGAACCAGTTACACCTACG
Organism: Megaceryle torquata; assembly: GCA_024611175.1. Taxonomy (NCBI): domain Eukaryota; kingdom Metazoa; phylum Chordata; class Aves; order Coraciiformes; family Cerylidae; genus Megaceryle; species Megaceryle torquata. The sequence goes on along the minus strand of JANIJG010004286.1, from coordinate 6,597 downwards.
GGGTTACTTATATATCTCTCTGGCATTTCAGTCTGCAGCTGCTATGGCTTCACGACAGCAGGCCTGCAGAAATGATGCAAGGGATGCTTGGGCATGACTGAGGTACCACACACTTCATTCTCTGGGTTGGGACAACAATAAAGGCTGGAGCTGGCCCATGCTTCCCTTTGTTACATCCCAAACCGTATCTAATCCCCATGCCTGAAGAAAGCCTCTCATTTAAGCAAATGGGGAGTGTTTGGTTTTGGTTTTGGGTTTTTTTTTTAATTGCAATTATGGCCTCGTTCTGCCCTGCTCAGTGACTTGCAGAGGAAATGCTAAAGCCAGCTCTCTAGCATATCCTACCACAAGCATGTAATACCTTTGCTGCGGAGGCTGTTTGATACCTGAGCATCAGTCGGAATGGGATATTGGCTTTAACTGGAGGAAATAAATTACAGCATCCAAAGCCTAGTGAAACTAATAGCTACCACCGACTCCAGGGCGGGAGCCTTACTATCTGTCTGTCTAACCTTTATGTATTTATCTTCTGGGGCTTTGAACCTCATAGAAAGAAGGCTCATTCTTGGATGACCGACACTGTTGTTCCTTTGACCTACTCAGTTTGGTACAATTTACTTGAAGCCCAAACCTTTGAGGATTTTTTTATGTTTCAACCAATCCCCTGCTTATCAACTCTCTCCCACCTATAAAAACCAGTATTTACAGGTTGGAAAGCAGTAAAATGGAAGCAGCTTTTACAGTCCACTTTCTCTGCTCTGTTTATCTCATTTGCCAAGCTCTGAAGTTTGGCAAGCTGCATTTCAAGACAGAACTCAAAATACAGTATTGTACATTATACAGTAGAAAATAGATATATTCTTAGGAAGGGGGATCCATTTGTTTCTTAGAATACCTACAATATTTGTCACAAGGCAGAATGACTTCAAAATGTACTAAATCAATTGATTTAAATTTAATAAGTTGGTTTTCCCTATTTCGATGCAAAAACTTATGCTGAGGTACTGATGCCAGGAAAAAAACCAACCTGTTTGATGATTAGAACACCTATTTTGATAGATTTTGTCAGCTTTCTAGGTGCAGAGAGATATTTGAAGAGTCTTATCAGCAGTCAGAATTGCCTGGCCAATGTGGTAGTAAAGCAAATTGAAGGCAAGGAAAAGGAAGAGACCAAGAGCAGAAAGCCTGGAAAGATACACTGATCCTGACTGGGTTGAGGGGTCTGGGTACATGGCCCCTTCCTCCAGCAGCAGAACCACAGGAAACTTTCACATATATCATGAAAAGGCTAAAGAAAAGCTGGAGACAGGAAGAGGCCAGATATTCTAAATTTCCCAGCAGAGTATCACAGATATTTGGTCTCCATTATGTGATTGATCATGAAGTTAAAATTAGTCTTGAGAAGGTCTTTTTTTCTATTGCCACCACAGGGCTTTGTAAAGTCTGATATTCAAAACCACCTGTACAGTCAGTAAAAGCTTTTCTCTTTACACCCTTTTTTTTGTTTGGGTTTTTTTTGATTTGTTTTATTAGAAGGAATCACAAGGCTAGGGCTAGAAAGAGAAAGAAACAATAAAATTAATTTTATTTGTCATGGCAATAGCACACGGAACGTTAATTTCCTTACAGTGCAGCACTGTCTGAAGCCTAACAAAAGAAGTAGAAAGAGGCATTTCAGGTTTTAGTTGCTTAACCTCTTCACTGCTGTAAATCATTCAGTTTCAAAACATTTCTTTACAGTGAGAGAAGTAACTTGTTTTGATCAGAGTAGGAAGCTGAAAACACTCTGACAGTGTGGACAGCAAAAGGCTGGCTGTGAAAGGGTGAATGTGAACTACATTGCTTGAACAGCTATTTTGCCAGCTCAAATCTGAGCATTAGTAGATTTGTGGATGCAAATGAGCCCCTGTTCATTTCATTAAAACAGAGCTGAGAATTAATTGAGCCTCTGTTGGTGCACTCAGCTGTAAATTTTCAGCTGTTTCTCAACTATGACCCAGTTGAGGCTCTGCTGAGCAGTAGTTCAAATTTTTTCCCCATGCAAATGTATTAAGTACTGAACACATTTAACACATGAACTAATTGAGCATCAACTGGTTCATGAAACAGTGAAACACTAGACTTGAAAGTCTGTTTGTCTTCCCCCCACCCCCCCCTTTAATGCTGTTCTTTTCAGTCTTAGATTGTTTGCATTTGATGTTCACAAAGAAATTGATGGTGAGTGACAAAACTGAATACCAAAGCAGACTGGGCCATTTTCACTTGCACTTAGTTTTATGACTGCACAACAAAATTATTGTGAATTTTCTACATTATTAGAGAGGATGAAATCAGATAAAGATTTCTATGTGGACTATTATCCAGAAGTAATAGTGAGTTCACATAAATTAATGTGAACTTAGAAATCTATAGCCTTTGCTAGAGCTGGTCTAATGCTGGGTGGTAGAATGGGGAAGGAAAGGCAGATGTGGCAAAACTTGCCAAAGTCTCTGAAAAAGCTTTTGAGATGTAACTGTACTGCCTATTTCTGACTCTGTCTTCAGCCCTGTCTTGACACGTCCAATTTCCAGTAAGAGCTGAAGAAAGGGAATGACAAAACTATCTTGAAATGTCTAAAAATAATACCAAAGGTTTGGAGATGGCAAACAGTACAAATGCCCTTTTATAGGGAGGTCATGGCTCAGTCAGTTCCAGGGTTGTCCTCTTTTTTATACTTCTCCAGCATCTGAAAAGGAACATGATCTCATCTGTTTAAGTAGTTCTATAGCAAACTACACAATGAGGACAAGGCTGGAGTGTCTAAATTCCATCCATTACATCATAAACCAGTTCCCCAAAACTGTCAATATTTATAGGCTAATAGAGTGGGCATGCTTATGGAAATACAGAGCAAGAGGCAAGAAGTGCTGATATTTTCCTTGCCTCTCCAGCAAAATCCATTTGAGTGATGAGAAGCCCCTTCGGCCTGGACCACCCACATATTTCTTGACCTCAACCCTGTACCTATGGTGTTGTGCACCTGGAGCAGCAAGACACCAGGAAATTGAGCTCTAATCAGTGAACTCTTGGACACTTACAGTGTTGGGAGAAGGAGAATAGCAAATTAGGAGTTTTGAATTTCCTAAGAAAAGCATACAGCCAATTAAAAAAAATTAATATATTGCTCCAACAACCTGTTTACAGAACAAATGCATAATTAGTAAATCAGTAGTGTTGCAGCTACAGTCTGAATGGAACATCATTTTGCCAATTAGTTGATGAGGCATAATAATGTCAGATACTTGATGCTACTAGCTTCTTTAATTAATTTTTTTGAACCAGGGTACTCATGTATCAGATTCATCTGTGGCTTCAACCTTATAAACTTGAAAATGCATAAACGAAATTTTGGTTCATTTAAAATGTGCTGTTATGTAATATATTCCCTGTTCTATGTGTTGAAAGACAGAATAGCTGGATGTGAGATGGAAAAAGCTCTAATCATCTGGTTGACAAGACCCCCAGCAGTAGCAGTGGGTAGTTGCAAGCACCAATGTTTCTTTTTTCTCCAGTTCCTGTCGTAGCACCAACGAGTGTCAGCGGAGGAGGAGGGAGCCGTTCTGAGCTGGTCATCATGTGGGAGGTAATCGTTAGCTCAATTAACCTAAGCTGTCTGATGGGGAAGAGCCCATGGGTGAAATCACAGCCCTGCTGAAATCCAAAGGCTTTTGGTCATTGGCTTTGGCTGAGCCTGGATTTCATCCTGCATCCGGAGAGAAAACAGCCTGTAAGATATACAGCAAGTTTTCTGTGTTAGAGTGAACAATTTATAAAAATAAACAGTTTAAGAGGCATGTTATAAAGATGTTTAGAAGTCTGTATAACCCTCTTATCTCCATTGTACAGGAGGTGCTTAACACACTAATCTGCTTGGCCGTTTTCTGCATTAACGTTTTTCACACTTTTGTTTACATGTTTTTCATTCTGGAACACTGTACTGACAAGACATATCCTATTATGCGTTAAAGGAGATGAGCCCTTTAATTCTCCAGCACTCCAGTGAGAGGAGAGAATATACATTTTCAGAACAGTTAGTACCACACTATCAGTTGCAATGGGTGAGCACAGGTCAATTTGGAGAGCAGAAAGGAAGTGCTGTGGGAAGGAGCCCTCCTTCTCCAGCCACCCAGCAACAGCCCCACAGTCACTGTGATGAAGGCAGGCAGCACTGAATTATAGATTCATAGAACGGTTTGAGTTGGAAAGTCATCTTGTTCTGACCCCCCTGCTGTGGACAGGGACACCTCTCACTAGACCAGGTTGCTCAAAGCCCTGTCCAACCTGGTCTTGAATTGGTGATGGGTATTCCACAGCTTCCCTGTGCTACCTGTTCCAGTGCCTCACCACCCTCACAGTGAAGAACTTCTTCCTAATTTCTCATCTAAATCTCCCCTCTTCCAGTTTGAAACCACTACCCCTCATCCTATCACTACAAGCCCTTGTAAAAGTCCCTCCCTACCTTTCCTGTAGGTCCCCTTCAGATACTGGAAGGCTGCACTAAGGTTTTCTGGGAGCCTTCTCTTCTCTAGGCTGAACAACCCGAAATCCTAGCAATAACCCCAGCATCTCTTAAAGCCCATGAAGTGATGGGGCAAGTGCTTGGTTGCAGCTCCAGTCTCTATGGAAAAACTCATCTCCTGTCCTCTTGGCTTTTCAGTGCTGCTGAAAAACACGTATGAAGTTAATGGGACTCACCTAATTAAATCTTTCTTCTGGCTTTGAGGACATCTGACTGAAGTAGGAGCTACCCCACACCATCAGCAGCACCCAGGCTCAAGGAGGGGCAGGGGCCAGGCAGCCTTGTCATGTATCTCACTACCAGATGTGACTGTCTCAGAGGCTGCACAAGATGACCTCTGTTTAGTTCCTCATTTGGGATGGGGTCTCCAAAAACAGGGTGCTCCCTTCGTAAGTCAGGGAGAACATTTCTTCATGCAAAAGAAGTTAGAAAAAAAGTGCTTCTAGTTCAGCCTAAGCAGTCTACTCTTTCCCTTGACTAGAAGTCAAGTCCCTTGACTCCCTGACTTCTTCCAAAGAAATAACCAAGCTTAGGTGTACAGTTTTAAGGAAAGGAAAATGAATTGAAACAAATTAACCTAAAAGTGATGTTCTTCATCAGCCGAATGAGTTACCTGTGTTCTCCTGCTTGTTAAGAAACTGTGCCCTTTAACCAGCCCTTTGGGTGACTAAAGGAAGTGATAGCCAAAAAAATGAGGTTAAAAGAAAAAAATCCCCACTAGATAAAAAATATTGCTGATACTTTCCCCTCTCCATGCTGCAAGCAGAGTCAAACCTCACTTTCACTGAACTAAATTTTCCTCTATATGCAACTTTCACTTTTTTCTTCATTTTCTCCTCTACTGATCTACTCTTTGGGAGCAGAAGAACATGAAAATTGAAAACAACTTGAGAGATCTCAATCAAATTATCCCATTGGACTTCACAGTGTGTCCTGAAAAATAGTCGGAAGAAATCCTAATTACTCTGAGCTAACAACACTGAACACAACTCTCCAGCTTTCTGTGATGAACTCACTAAAGATCTTGATTATATCTGAGGTCACAGAAGCCTCAAAAACAATTTAAATGCTCCAGAAAGTAGCTTGAACTCTCATAAGTCTCCAGTGCACCATCATCCCTCACACTTAACTCTCTCAGGACTGGAGAAGAGAAAGAAGGGGACATATTAGGGAATGAGTGTTTGTGAAATACCTAAGGAAAGACACATTTATTATATAGGACAGGCCAGGATGATTATTAGAATTAGAAGAAATTTATGAAGAAAAGAATAAAATAAGTGCCCTGATGTACTTCCTGATGTTTTTTTCTCTCATCTTCTCACTTCATTAGCGCTTCCAGGAGTTTTTCTGCAGGAGAGGGGATTGGAGCCAGGGGCAATCGTAGGAGCTGTGGCTCTACCCCTGTGTTTCTCTCTCTCTTTTTGAAGCATTTTCCATGTCTCCTTTTCTGTGCCCCTTACTTTGATTCAAACATAAAATAAATGAAGTTTGTCTGATAAACGTTTCCTCCTCCATCTACTATGGATCTTTTCGTTTTTTCATAAATGTTCTTTTGCTGTAAGAAGACAATACAGAAGTGTTTTCATCCCATGAAACTGAAAGTTCATGCTGGACACAGTCTTGGTGTAATTGCCTGTTCAGTATGAGTCATTTATACATATCTTGACATGAGATCTTATTAACAGAAACATCAAATTTGCCATGTTCACTTGCAATAACGTTTCTGTTCTAAACAAGAATATGTTCATGCACTTGAGACTTTCATTTGTTCAGAAAAAAAAAAACCAACCCTGTAAGTTCTCTACTAGTATGCAGGCAATTATACAGCTGATGCACACTTCTGCATATACATTTGCTCATTCCAAAACTCTTTTTCTTTCTTTAAAAATGATTTATTTAAAATTAGCATTCATTTACTCCTTGGGGGGGGGGGGGGGGGGGGGAACACGCTACACTTTGTGGGGGGGGAAATGTTTTTTTTTTTTAAAATTTTTTCCCGAAAAGAAAAAAATTTTATGGGTGTTTATAATTTTTTTTTT